>JAAGKR010003125.1:0-79807 GCA_011419295.1 Clarias macrocephalus
TCACTTTCTCCATCGCTCTGTCTCTTTCTCTCTTCCTGAAGCTCTGTTCCTTTGTTCATCTTCCTCCGGCTCTTTACTCCTCCTCTATCCTCCCCTCCATCTCTCCCTCTCTCCCTTAATTCCTTTGTTCTTTCCTTTTCCTTCCTGCTTCCTCTTCCTTCCTTTCTTCTTCCCTCTTTTTGTCCCTGCTATCTTCATTTTCCTTCTTTCCTCAATGTTTATTTATTTCCTTCTCTCGCCCCTTCCTTTTGTTTTAGTTCTTCTCCTTCCTTATTGTCCTTCCCTGTAATCTTACTTCCTCTTTCATTTCCTCCTCCTTTTGTCGCTGCTGCATTTTTATCTTCCTATCGTTCTCTCTTCCTTCCTTCCTCCTTTAGTTCTTCATGTTTATAGTCCTTACTTTCCTCTTCATTTATACCTTTTCTCTCTTTCTCTCCCAGTGTGTGTTTCCTTGCGTGTGTCTGTGTGTTTGTTTGTTTGTGTGTTTGTTTGTTTGTGTGGGTGTTTGTTAATGTGTATGTGTTTGTTCATGTGTGTGTGTGTGTGTGTTTGTTCATGTGTGTGTGTGTGTGTGTGTTTGTTCATGTGTGTGTGCGTGTGCATGTGTGTTTGTTTCTGTGTGTGTGTGTGCGTTTGTTTGTGTGTGTTTGTTCATGTGTGTGTGTGCGTTTGTTTGTGTGTGTTTGTTCATGTGTGTGTGTTTGTTTATGTGTGTGCATGTGTTTGTTTATGTGCGTGTTTGTTAATGTGTGTGTGTTTGCTCATGTGTGTGTGTGTTTGTTAATGTGTGTGTGTTTGTTCATGTGTGTGTGTGTGTGTTTGTTCATGTGTGTGCATGTGTTTGTTTATGTGCGTGTGTGTGTGTGTGTGTGTGTGTGTGTGCATTTGTTTGTGTGTGTTTGTTCGTGTGTGTGTGCATGTGTTTGTTTATGTGCGTGTTTGTTTATGTGTGTGTGTTTGTTAATGTGTGTGTGTTTGTTAATGTGTGTGTGTTTGTTAATGTGTGTGTGTTTGTTAATGTGTGTGTGTTTGTTAATGTGTGTGTGTTTGTTAATGTGTGTGTGTTTGTTCATGTGTGTGCATGTGTTTGTTTATGTGTGTGTTTGTTAATGTGTGTGTGTTTGTTAATGTGTGTGTGTTTGTTCGTGTGTGTGTTTGTTCGTGTGTGTGTGTGTGTGTTTGTTAATGTGTGTGTGTTTGTTCGTGTGTGTGTGTGTGTGTTTGTTAATGTGTGTGTGTTTGTTCATATGTGTGTTTGTTCGTGTGTGCGTGTGCGTGTGTGTGTGTGTGTGCGTGTGTGTGTGTGTGTGTGCGTGTGTGCGTGTGTGTGCGTGTGTTTGAGCACGGTTACCAGCAGGAAGCCGCTCGGGTCGTTCTCCTTGATGAGCTCCAGACAGAACTCCATCATTCCGGTGGTCTGTCTCAGCTTCATAGTGCAGTGTGTGATCTGGTCTCTCACCGTCTACACACACACACACACACACACACAGTTGTTTAATATATATAAGGTGTTTATGTGATGTATCATATGATAATAAGGGATTAGTGCGAGCTCGTTTCCATGGAGCTCCAGCTGATTCATCGTTCACACTCGAATCAGTGCTCAGGGCTCATTTTAATGAATCACACACACACACACACACACACACACACGCTCTCTCTCTGACTGATGCAGAACAGAGTTGCGCTCCATCACGGACTCACCCGGGCGTTTCATTAGGCGTGTGTCTCCTGCACTCATTTCCCCGTATTAACTCTGTAACTGTGTAATTACTCGCCTGTCGCACTCGCTTGGGTTAAGAACCAACGCCTGAGTTCAGATGCATTCCAGACGTCTAGCCATCTGCCGCAGAAACACGGTCGCTGTTGTGGCACAGTTTGGTAGCAGCATAAATCTAAAGTCGTATGTTTTACTGTATGATGTAGCGATCGGGAGGAGAAACTGTATATAGTTTTATATTTATTCTGCAGCTCTGCGGTTATAAATAGTAGCGATGGGTATCACCTGGGACGACCCCAGACCACATCATCGTGACTCCTCGCTGCTGATTCCATCTGTATTGCGGTTCTACATCTGATTTTATAGATAACCTGAGTCGAAATTATTCCTTTTAGATTTGGCTACAATTCTAAACGAACTTTAAAAATGAGTTTGCATGCACCACCTGGAGGATGATAGAGGAACTGCAATATTTTACCGCCGGAAATTCAAACGTACAAAAAGAAAAAAAAGCTTGTGTTTCCTTACAATGCTTCCTTTAATCCCTCCTTCCCTTTCTTCCTGAGCTACATTATTACCTTTCCCCCCCTTTTTTCAACCCCCTTCCTCATTTCCTCCCTCTTTAATTCCTTCCCTCCACTCTGAAATCATTATCTCATGAACAAACATGCTTGCTTTTCTTTCTTCCTTAGTTCCTTTACTACTTCTTTTCTTGAATTTTCTTTACTTCCTTCCATTCTTCATTCATTCTTTGTTTAATCTTGATTTCCTTCCATCTACGCTTTCTTACTTCTTTTTCCCCTTACGTCTTTAAATGTATCATTCCATCACTCCTTCCCTTCCTTCCTTTCTTGCCTTTTACTTCCTTAGTTTGTTTCCTCACTGCCTGACTTTCCTTCTTTCATTTCATCCTCTCTTCTTCCTTCTTCCTTCCTTTCACCTCTGCAGCTTTTTCTTTTCTCACCTCTGCAGCTCTTGGTGTCAAGAAGGAAAATGAACATGTTCGCTAATTAGCTAAAGGGCTAAATGAATGTGTTCAATCAGGAGGAAAAGACACACACACACACACACACACACACACGCTCTCTCTCTCTCTCTCTCTCTCTCTCTCTCTCTTTAACACATGTAATTATGGTGCGCTTTGTACGCCTGAATCTATTCCTTAACTCGTTATCGAGACTTAACAAAGCACGGCATTGTGGGTAGGGCTGACGAGGCTGGCGAGTGAGGAACGATCTTGGCTAGGGCTTTTGTTACAGCATGCTGATGTGATAGCGATGAAATGGAACGAAAAAAAAAAACACACATTAAGCAACACTGAGGCAGAAACACCTCTGAGTCATGTGACCCGGTCGTAGTTTAATCCCTCCATCTTCAAGTTTAGTTAGCGCAAAAAAGTTCATTCTGATTGTCATCACGTCGCGCCGTTATGAAACCAGTCCAGCGATCGATTAAAAAAAAAATACGGCACTCCCAAAACCGAACCCAGCCATACACATTATAATAAAGATGAATTGTAAATAAACACATGAATGTGTCATGTTTAACTAGTCAGGCTGGCAATTCAATTTGATGCAATTTATTTTATTTCAATTAGATTTTTTGCGGGTTGCAATTTCGGGTTGCAATTTGTCTCATGCGGTTGTTGGGTTAAATGAATTAAAACTAAAAAACTCCTTTGTTTAAATATCATGTCTCATCCAAAGCGATCATCTCTTTTTTTTCCCTTTCAATTTTCTCCTCTAGACTCCAGTCCAGTAGGTGGCGGTGTTGAACCTACTGCTCATAAAGTCACAGGAAGAAGATGCTTTTATGGTTGTTGTTGAAAAAGTTGTCGTGTGGAATTAATCCAAGGAATTAATGGATTCTAGACCTCTGTGACATCTGTAAGGTTACCTAAAGCCTTTTAAAAGTGTGAATCGAATCGACAAGATCGACTAAAACCCGTAAGTGATTCAATCACACAGCGCTAACAGTTAGATATTATCATTCCCCTCCTCATCATCATTATTACTTTTAGTAGTTTGTAAAATAGGATTATAGATCGCCATACAAGTCAAACTGGGACTTATCGGACTGCCTGGCCTCCCAGGAACTCCTTTAACAGTCCAGACACGACGCAATCTTCCGACGGTTGTACTAGGAGATGATCATCGTGTCGTTTGTGTTACCCTTTAAAAGTGTTGAAGCAGAAACAGATTGCTGCTAATGCTAATTACCGCAGGGGTCAATTACTAACGCTGGCTAATAGCTTTTAATTATTACCCGTGTTAGCAGGAAAAGGTCAGAGCGGCAGGTATTAGCGTAGCGCCGCTGTCGTGTGGGGCGTCGCGGCTGTCACGCTGGTGTGACCGGGTCCTGGAGTCTTGTCACAAGAGATTAGGAATCATTCTGACAGGGAGCACCGTGGGAGTTCATTTGAGTGTGTGTGTGTGTGTGTGTGTGTGTGTGTGTGTGTGTGTGTGTGTGTGTGTGTGTGTGTGTGTGTGTGTTAACCCACCTTCAGCTTGCTTTCCTTCTCCTTGGTGACCTTGGTGAGCAGCTTGGCTTTCTGCCGCGTGAGCGCTTCGATCAGAGCGTCACACTGGGCCACCAGACATGCTTCGAACTCCACGCCGTTCTCCTATTCAACACATACACACATGCAAGTACAAGCAGTGTTTTAAATGAGAAGTTACATGACAAATACATAAATACTTTTGTATGTCCTCATCAGCATCGTTCTCATCCGGTGAGATGGAATCATCCAACATTTTATTATTATTATTATTATTTATTATTTTTTTTTTTTTTTAGCTCAAGTCATCGCTTCATTCAGCCTGTACTGTACATTCACGATGTTTGGAAAGAGCTGAAACTCCGCCCACTTGTGTCTTCACGTATAGTGAAAACGTTCCTTTCTACTGAAGCCAGATCGTCCGTCTTCATCCTCCCACACTCTTCTTCTCTCACTCGCACGACGAGCACGTAGGAGGTTGGAGACACAGACGATCATTCATAAAGCCTGAATATAGATCCTGGTTCGGGGGTTTGAAACTTCAGCCTACGTCTCCAGCACACACACACACACACACACACACCTACGGACACAAAAATCCGGGTCTGACGCAGTGCAGCGAGTGAGTCACTGTGTGGATGGATTAGGTGTAGAGGAGGTGTGTGTGTGTCCCTGTAGATGGCAGTGGTACTTTCACAGAGCACGCTAACACAAACGTGGAGACCCTCATACACACACACACACACACACACACACACAAACACACACATGTGCTCTCGCTCATGAGACTAAAAATACACCATCCCACTTCTAATCCAGCCTGCTCCAGATTCAGCTAGCGTGTACGTGTTAAATATTTATGCTCAGTGCTTTCATGTTATGGAGTGCGAATCGCCGCGTGACTGAGATCTCTGACGGACTCGGAAGGATAGCGGTGCTGCAAACATTCCGCAGGGAGACAGACACGTGATGCTAAACACGAGAGTTGCCAAATCTAAACAAATCTATAACTATATGTCTGCGATGGCCTCCGGGTGGCGCAGTGGTAAAGTGCTCGTCCTATCATCCGGAGAGCGCGAGTTCGATTCCCGGGTGATGCTGTAACATCTTGCAGCCGGAGGTCTAGAGAGAGCTGATTGGCCGAACTCTCTCAGAGGGGAGGGATGAGAGGTACTTAGTGCTCCCACATTAATCAGGGCTCTACAGCCAATCAGGGGCGTCTGTGAGCTCACGCAGGTGGAAGAAGCGGATAGCGCCGTCCTCCGAATGTGTTACGCCGCCCCCAACGGTGCGTGAACGAGCAGTTCGAAAAGATGCGGTCGGCTGGCATCACGTGATGCTGATGTTCGGAGGAAACACGTGACAGTCTTCGGCTCTCCCGACTGAGTGTTAGTAGCCTTAATGTGGAGCCCCCTAGTGACGGGGATGAATTGGACAAATTCAACAAAAACAGTCATTTCTACTAGATGATGGATCAAACGATAACGAAGAAAATACTAAATGTAGGTGAAAAAAAATAAATCTATCCGGTTACATGACGTGATTCTTTTGTACTCATGTACCGTCACAGGGACTCCAAAATCGAGATGTAAACGCACTTCAGAAAAAGAAAAATAGTATAATGTATATTGTATTAATATAATATTAATAATAGTATCATATATATATCAATATATAACATATACCAGTACATTTAGTGTTCTAAAAGTTTTTCTTTTCCTGAAGTGTGTATACATTTTTTGGCTGAATCTTTGTATATACAGTCAAGTCCGAAATTATTCATTTTAATTCCACATTGTTCATTTACATTTGAACAGAAACTGGCATGTCCTAACCCTAACCCTAACCCTAACCCTAGTTTGGACACACCTTTTAATTCCATGGTCTTTCTTGATTTTTATTTCTTTATACACTTTTCCATCCAGAATCTGCAATAATCTCCTCTGAACAGGTGATATTGAGATGTTTATCTGCTACTTCTGCTCTGTAAAGCTTCATAACGACTCTAATCTGAGGCGCTGGTTGAGGTTAATTGGTGATTCCTGAGGCTGGTGACTCTAAATGAACGTCTCCTCTGTAGCAGAGCTACGTTTCGGTCTTGTTTTCCTGGGAAGGTCTTCATGAAGGACAGTTTCATCCTGGAGCTTGATGGGTTTTGCAAACGCGCTCGACACAATCCTGTTCTTGTGAGGACTGATCCAGAACAGCCGACCTTCACGTCTCAACATAACTACTGACTGTTGCTGTTCTCATTTAATTCCACAATTCCATATGCATATGAACAATTACTTGTGCTAAATGATTGTGATCTCAATATTAATTAAAACCATCATGATTATGATCTTTTGATCCTCCTGTTCATTAACAATAACACATTATAATGAGATGAAACCTGTACCTGGATCTGTTGGAGCAGGTTCTTCAGCTGCACCAGGAACTCCTTGGCGTCCTTGGCTTTATCCGACACGCCGTTCAACGCCTGAGACAACTGGCACTGCAGATAACACACACACACACACACACACACACACACACACACACACACATATACGTTTTAATTTTCTCATTCAGCTATAATATGATAATTTCCATTGAATTTATATAACGACCAAATAACGGTTAAAGATGCAAATTCCAAACATCGGCTGAACAATAGATACGGCGAAGACGCTGATTACTTTTCCAATCACACTCCAGTGCGTCACAACGGACAGACCGGATGAGCAAAAACAACGGCATCCATAATGAACGCCTGAAGAGCCAAAGAGTCCGTTATGGCACCGAGATAAAGCGCCACTAAATAAAGCAATAGAATAAACACCTAAAATCCCCCCGTCTGCACGTTCCAGCCAACAGCGTCGATCCGTAAACCCTGAGCTGCTGAGCCGCATCTGTCTGTTGGCACGGTCGCGGCTAATCTTGTCTGTTCGGCCTCGGACGCCAAACCTACAAGACGCCAGCGCTGGAGCGCTGCATTTAAAAAACGTGTATGTACTGAACATCGAAGTCGTAACGTGATGGAGTTTTAGTGCATGAACAGAAATATATGTTACAGACTAGTGCCAGGTTTCCAGACTATAGGAAAAAACAAAACATGCCCGTAGAGCATCCAATAGCGACCTTCCATCCACCTCTATGCTTTTTCCTGATTTGGTTGTTAATAAAAACAAATAATGAATTCCACATTTAATAATACATATTGCATAAGAATTCATTGACCCATTTTGTTTCTTATAGCAGTTTACTCAGCACCCTCTGACTGATCATCAGTAATGATTCTCTCCTTCCAGACCTTGGACCTAATCCATCTGTACTCACACACATAAACACACTTTTTTTCCACACACCTGCTCCTCTTCCTTTGGGCCACCCAGCGATCAGCAGGATTTTAAACCAGTCCACACACACACACACAGATATCCAGACCCTCTCCTCCTCACTCTATTAACATGCCATCTGCCTCGACAAGCTGTCCGGACGGCTAACAGGACTGTGACGGATCGGATACGCCAGCTCGCGGCTCGCTGCTCGCTGTGTGTGTACGTGTATGTGTATGTGTGTGTTAAAAAAGTGGGAGACACTAAGACACTGCCGGTGTCGTCGGTGCAGCAGGGTCGTCACTCTGCCACATTCAATTACCCACCGACTTCCCATTTATTAAGATTACTGTAGATGAGTGCTGACTATAAATGAGAAGAAGAAAAAAAAAAAACATCTCAACAGTGAGTCCAAAAAAAATTATTTGATTTGATTCTATAGCATGACACCAGGGTGTTATGATAATATCGTATCAGGACGCCTGCTGATTCCTGTCTATTATGTGTAACTTGGCCTAGTCATGAGAACCAGGCTTTGATGCTTTAAAAATATCTTTTCGAAATGCTGCTGTTTATTATGTATATAATAAATAAGTAAATAAATAAATAAATAAGAAAAAAGAACTTGTTCTTTCTCCATTTTTGCATTTTCCTGGAGCTTAAACAAGCCAATTAGATTTCCCCCTATTGTGACCTCATATGAGCGAAGCCCCTCCCCCAGCCTGTTGCTCAGCTCCGGAGGGGCGTGGCTCAGCCAGCTCATTTACATTTACATACATTGATATCATTGTCTTATAGAGACCGGCTCCTATCACCAGGAGTCAGGGTATGTGTGTCTGGTTTGTGTCTGGTTCACTATCCTTCACCTATTTATTATCAAGAACAAAGTGAAATATAGAAACTGTGACACCACACCACACAATATCGGGAGATCATGTTTAAAACATATCGCAGATAATTGTTATAGTGCTATAGTGTGTTGATGAAATCTATTATTGAAATCTTCTATTGGTTTTCCTGTAGTATATGTTCATTCTACTTTTTTTTTATTATCACTGACTCAGAGAGTTAGAAAATTCCAAGTAAAGTCTTTTGAACCTTGAATCTTGAATCTTGAACATAGACACTGAAATTGAAGGAGTGAAGGAGTGAAACAAAGCGAGTTTAAAGTAAAAAATTATGCATTATCTGAGTAGGATTTCAGCATGAACATGAACACACACACACACACACTGGAGCCCTATGGAGATGTGTTAACTTATACAAAATATGGGACCTTTAAATAAAACAAAAAAGCCATCCTGTAACCGTATGTAAGACGTCATGATTGTGTTATCATGTATGCATTTCTGTGTGAATAGACAGACGGGAAGGCAGCATGACACCACGGTCGCATATGGAAAACTGCCTTGCCCATTTGGTGCACCAGACTGGCGCCGGATCATATAATTCCCTTTAGAGGTATACTGTGCCATAAAGGCAGGAAAAATGACAAAAATGCGCCAATCATTCTTCAAATGTCCTACCAGATGTGAACATTTTTCCCAAGAGAAAGCGAGGTCCAATCTAGTCACCATCGTTAACATTCTTCTCACTTCTTAGCCTGTTGTTGTGCCTGAAATATGAATACCATCGGCACGGTGTATACCTGTCTTCACATAAACCCAGCTGTAGTTAGTGCATTTTGCATTTGCAGGGAATTATAATCTAGAAAATCAAAAGAGCATTGAAATAATTAGAGAATAATAACATCTCTAATCTGGGTCAAATCTGCATAGCATGTAGCAGTGTAACGGTAGATGAGTGTATGAGGGACGTAGAGTGCTCACTAACGAAATGAGGTGTCCTCTTTTATCCTGGTGAATACACTCGGTGCTATTATTGAATTGAATTATTGAAAAAAAAACAATGCCATGACAAAGGTAACAAAGAGCTGGAAAGAAAAGGAGATGATGAGAAATAGGGATACGCTTGACATTTCAAGCTGATGACTGATGATCTGGGTTTACCAGATAAGTGTGGGAGTGTGTATCCTGATGATAGGCTGGCTCTGGGTGTATACAGTATGTATGCATAATACTCTATACAGCATACGACAGAATTTAGACACATACCCACGCATAAACACATGGAGCAGCTCTGATCTGAAGGGCACAAATCAGGAACTAGACTGGAAATAGAATTGAACCTTGAGGAACGCCTTTAATAATTAGCAATGAATCACATGGCTGCTGTGGAGCTGTTTGCGCTTTGCTCCTCAAAATGGACTCCAGGTGTCAATGAAGTATAAATGAAGAATCCCTGAGTGTATTGCTCTCTGTTTTTCAGTACTAGTATCGTAGCAACAAGAGGCTAAACTAATCATACTTGAGTCTGTACTCACAGGAATGGTCTTTTTGGGGGGTCTGGCTTATAGTCACAGCCGTGAAAGTGACCATGAGGTGATTTCCTAATTAATAAAGATGTTCCTTAAGGTTTTAAAGCTTTGTCATGACAAAAGATAAGGCAGCCTTTTTGTTCAAAGCTCGCACCAAGCAAAAGCACCGGAACGTTCTGGGTTCTTTTCCCCTTCGGCTTTTCCACTGGAATATTTTTAATTACTGCTTTCGCTGAGAAAGCAGAAAGGGTTTGTTTTTCGAACCATAACACTTCAGCAAGGGGTCATAAATTACAAACTGATCCAACATATGGGCTTTTATACCTACACCCTGCCGGATTTCTCACATCCTGTCACCTTCACCTCCCACCATCTCTCTTTCTTTCTTCTTTGGGAATTTATCCCAGAACATGAATGCCCTATAACTCTGTGGACTAATTATGACACACACGGTCCATCTTTTGTGCTTAAAGTGCTTAAAGCCCCGGCGCCATCAAATATTTATGAGGTCCTTCCTTTCAGTCATGAATACAGTATGCGGGAGGAGAGAACAGAGCGCTTCACTGATTAACGTTCGCTTCATCGCCCTTATTCGCTAGGCAGCTGACGGACCAAGTGGCAAGTGGGGAAACACTGAAGGCTTGATTTGACAGAGCCAGAACAGGACAAAACTTATCCAAGATGCGATGTGACCCACGCTATAGGGCTCGTCCTCCGTTCCTCCAGCCTCCGCTCTGGTATTTAGTGTGTGAATGGGACAACGGTACTCCTACGTCAGTAATGACGCTTACTATAGCGTGAGGAGGCAGAATGTAGGTTAATGTAGCTGAAGCCTGCTGCATGTTCGTTCCATCTGAGTGCCCTGAAGACGTGCTCACATTCTCGCTGTTTCTTTCACCCACTCGTTCTGGCTCGCCTTCCAGCAATAAATCACCAAGGAAACAGAGTATTTTCTCTAGAAGCGAGTGCACAGTGCTGTTAAACCGGAAGGTCTGAAATACAGAGCAGAATCTCAGATCTGTGGGAATTCACATGACGCATTTGATAAGATCAGATAAGACCTTTTTGCATGAAGACTAATAAATTCTTCAGGACAGGTGGTGGTTTCTCTGTAACGTGTGGTATATACACTCATCGTGAAAATAAAGGTCATAGTGGCAACATTGGGCTCTCGGTTGCACAAGGTTTCATTATTATGGGATTTCTGAAGCCATATACATTGAACATGTGGTTAAATGTCTCTTAGAAAGTTTAACCTTTAGCAGATGCATTTGGTAGCCATCACTAAGCTTCTGGCAGAATTTTGATTAGATAGTTGACCAAGAAATTCTTTGATTATTTTGGCACAACTCAACTTTTGCACACTTTTGACTTAAGTCACCAAAAGCTAATTTTTATCCTGCTTTATCCATTCAACAACCAGCTTTGATGTGTCTTTGGGGCCATTGACTTGTCCTGTGGTTTCAACCATTTCTAAGAAATAATCGAAAGCCCAATATTGCAATGATACTCATATTCAGATTTCTGACCACAAGTGTACATTTAAAAAAAAACTACTATTATAGATTTCTGAACAAGATGTACATTTAAAAAAATTCCACAACAAACAATTGTACTGTACTGTAAAATATCAAAGTTCTTAAAACAGTCTCTGTATAGCCATATACAGATTTGTACATTTTTACATAGACCATTATAGTAATACTTGCTAGCCTACTTAATATCATGCTAGGTATAGGGTATATACAGGTGCATCTCAATGAATTAGACTATCATCGTTGATTTATTTCAGTAATTCATTAATGTGTAAATAGTTCAGAGTGCGCCACCTGTAGGATTACAAAGAAACTACGACGTTTTTCCCACCTCAAATGCCTCCATAGTCTCAAAACTCAACTTTACGGGTTGAGTGGCTGCGAGCGCGTGGGCGCATGCGGCTTCTAACGTGAACACGCTTGTCTTCTAACATGATTTTCGACTGATTAGCACTTGCAGTGTTTTGAGACTGGTGTTAGAGTGTATAATGATGAGGTTTGAGACTAATTCGCTCAAAGAGTTTGGAGAAAAAGGCGGATCAGAGGCTTTTAACGCACGTTTCTGTTGCGCCACTCTGACGCTTCTGCACTCGGTATCTCAGAATCATTTATATCTGCGGCTGATCGGCACATACGTACCAATCAAACTAAAAACCAGTCAATTCTGGTCAATGGCCCATCAAACGGTTCATCTCTATCATGAACTTATTGAAAAGATCGAGACACAAAAGAATTGCGATTAATAAGTGAAGCAATATTTTCCCCATTTGTACTAGCTAACCTATTTAATATCATGCTTGTGAATCTATACAGTATAAACTGCATGTGTCCATGTTATAACTTGGTCTGTACTGTAATTATAAAACATACCCAACGTATTGTTATGGTATGCGGTTCCGAGCTACTAAGATCAAGATTTTAATAAGATCCCTCCGTTCGGCATCTCGCCACACGCCGTGTGCTCTCGTCTCGGCCGTCTGTCCAGTGGAGGGGAACTTTGACGGTTTTATGCATCGCACTCGAATCCACTAGCGTGTGAAAATCAGAGGCACAGTGGGAGAGACGGATGTAGGCTGAATCACAGGCACACACACACACACACACACACACATGTACATGCACACGCTAGCTCTCACTCCTCTTCCTCCACAAAACTGGTGACCTACTCCCACAGACACCGATTACAACCATGGAGTCTGCGTCAGTGAGTAATGAGCACACAGGAAACACTAGTAGGAGGTATTGCGTGAGAGAGTGCATGTGTTTGTGTGAGTGTGCACGCATTTCAGAGGCTATGATGTGATTGAGACAAGAGGACAGAACTATTGCTCACACTATACGTATTAACTAATAACTCGCTTTATAACTCAATAAGAGCGTCAAAGCTATAGTATTATCTAGTATCACTAGCCTGTGGTACTCATGGGTGTATAAAACTCCTGCATCTCATACAAACATCAGACAAAACACCTTTTAATCCCAAGACAATGCTGAGGATCGTCCAAAACGAATATCTGCTCAGTGGTGATTATCAGATGGTTACTATGGAGACAAACTAAGCCATCCTTTTTTCTTTCTTTTTTTCGTGATTGCATTATAATGCAACGCCAAGCACACACACTCACCCATACACTAAGGGCAAACTGGGAACAACAATCCATGGCTACATGCATGCAGGGGAAGGAAACCAGTGTGTCCAAAGGAAACCCACTAAGCTCACAGAGAACATCAAGATTGAAACCATGGTGCAAAGCACCAAGTCACAGTACACCAGGTTTAAGTAATTCCATTCAAATATCCATCTACGAACCTCTGTAGTCCAGCTAGGGACTGTGGATGCCAGTGGTGATTAGTGGTGATTACTATTGCATGTATTCCCACTTTATGACTGTGGTGGGACATCCAGTCAACATTCACTCACACGCTACAGGCAATCTGCAAACGCCGATTAGCTTAATCTGCATGTCTTTGGACGGTGGGAAGGAACCAGAATACCAGAAGAAAACGAACCAAGCGCAGGGATGAAATGCAAACTCCATGCACACAGACCCCGAGGCGGGAATCGAACCCACCGTGCCGCCATGATTGAGTAATTATACACCTGTAGAGTGAAATTGTGTGGTTAAAATGTATATATGATGTATATGATTACATGATGTAAATGTAATCAATTTCAAACCCCCAATAATGGAGTGGAGAACCAAGCCACTGTACAATGGTTTTAATGGTTTTTCCATCCGTCCATTCATCTATCTAGGAATCTCCAGTACAAACATACAAACATCCGAGTTACAAACTTTCGAAAATATAAATATTCGTTCACGCATGTTTAATTGCAGAAGTTAGATCACATGTCAGATGGTTTTTGAATTCAAATCTTTCCATGATCTTAATGGACATTTAGGTGAAACTTGGCCAGTTTAGATTTCACATGAGAAGAGCTAAACCTGAGAAGGTGTATTATTATTCTAAAATGCAAAACTGTTAAGATATCGCAACATAAATTTGACATGGCTATGGACACTACAGATTGTTTTTGCTTTTAAAGCTTTTACCAAAAACAAATTTTTACAGGTCATACGCTTCGAGAAGCTTACACCAATTTTAGGATCAATACAAATATGAACCATTTTCATTGTAAATGATTATTGTTTGAAGTGAGACAGTATAACTCTGAAATGGCCATTTTTGGGACACATGTAAATTTATGTCTCCAAAATTACTAAAGTTATTAACTTAAATTTTTTGTAAGGAAGCAAGATCGGTCACTTCCATGTTGCATAAACTTCAGAAATAGCTTCTTTTCCGTATTATAAGATATAAGAAAAATAAAATCAGCAGCCATAAGTGAAGGTACACCTGTACATGGGGGTCAACAGCATCAGGTATGAGTGTGGATTAATAGACCAGGACTTGGGGTTTCTTATCTGACCTTGTGCTGCTTCCACATGGCCGCTGTGGGCTTGACGTCGTGCTTGCCGTGCTTGCTGTCCTCCATGCACAGGTAGCACACGGGGACCTTGCAGGTGACGCAGTAGGCGGTGTAGCTCTGCGCGTCATGCTCGGCGCACACGGCGGACAGGGCGGCCTGAGGCCCGGCTGCGGTGGAGGAGGTGCGCGCGGCGGCGGCGGCGGTGGCGGTGCCTGTCGAGGGCGACACGAGCCGGTGCTTGGCCAGGGGCCCGCGCGCGGGGTGGCACCGCTGCTGGCACGGCGCGCAGTACAGCACGTCGCACTGCTCGCACATGACCGTGGCGTCGGCCGGGTTGCGGTCGCACAGCTGGCACTTGGCGGCGGGGCTCGCGCGGCACCGCGCCACCACGGCCTCGAGCAGGCGGTTGCGCGGGAAGCCGCGCAGGCCGCGCGCGTCCAGCGACGCGCTGCGGTGGCACAGCGGGCACGTCACGGAGCGGTGGCGCTGCGCCGAGGAGGCGGAGGACGACGACGACGACGACGGCGGCGGCGGGCAGGCCGGCGGGAACACGCGCACGCCGTTCGGCGACTTGGCGCACGGCGTGTACGAGCCGTAGCCGCTGTCCGTCTCGCTCATCTTGTCCGCGTCCGTGTAGTAGTCGTAGTCCGAGCCGGCCGACGCGCGGCTCGGCGGCGGAGCCTCGCCCTCCGGGGTCTGCACCGTGATGTTCCGCGCGCACGCCAGGCACACGTTGTGCGAGCACGGCAGGATGATCGGCTCCTTGAAGAAGGACCCGCAGACCGGGCATTTCAGCTCATCGTCCATGGCGTCCATAAGAGCGTACACACACTCTCACACACACATCCACACACACACACACATACAAGCAACAAGCAAACAGCACTACCAGGTCCGGACAGCTCCCTGCTCGCTCTCTCTCTCTCTCTCTGTGCGCAGGCGCAACACCTCCTCCTCCTCCTCCCCCTCCCCGTCCTCTTTTACACGCAGATCCCTGGGTGTTGGAGTAAACGTGAACTACACATCACATAACAATCCACATGATTAATCCACGTCTAAGCCTGGTGGAGGAGGGAAATCAATTATCTTCATCCTCATAAGGGTCAGTCACATCATTATCATTTGCAAGTGAAATGAACAGCTGGTCAGTCAGAGCTGGGTGTGCTGGGATGTGATGGCATCTCCACTGGTTTGTATTCAAGCAAAGCTGCTTAATCCACTAGACATCGACTATTAAGAAAGAAATGGACCATAGACCATGATAAATGTGCATTAATTACGTTCTATTCCGTTACATCGGCCGTTTCAAGTCATATATTTGTCTTGATTAGCATGAATATCGCAGCTACAGAGGTACGCGTGCCTCACGAGAAGGGTGAAAGCGTTTCATTTATCCTCCTGAGCAGAAACAAATTAGGGCTCGAGCTGAGGGTTTTTTTATTTATTTATTTTTATCCAGGGCCTTCCCTTCGCTCCGGAGAGATTATCCCTCACAGTGTAGCAGAGTGCTCTGAGATTAAAGCGTCGGAATTAACAGGCGGAAAATAAGCAGAAGGGATGGACATGTGGGGGTTTTAAATCTAAACGTTGTGCACAGAATTTTGCATGTTTAATTAAAAAAAAGGAATTAAACAAATAAAATAGGAGAGAAACGTTGCACGCTTTTTGACATATATATATATCCCTTTAAACCTCAGGACTCCACTGTCGTGTACACCACATTTACTCATCACTGTTTCTCTTTATTATATAACCTGACAACTGTGAAATTAATCTGTGTCTTCAAACAGAAATGATTCTGGCGAAAGAATTACACCCAATCGTCTTAAGGATGTGTAGACAATGTAATTGGCAGAAAATTTCATGTCCACATACAGTATGAGGACATTCCGGTCTCAAGAGGATATTGATTTTTTTTTTTCTTGTAGGAATTCATGATGTTGACATTCATGATGTGCTCTGAGTAAATTGTCTATACAGGATTAAACAGACAGTCCCTGTCCAAGTTATTTTTAAGTAACTGATAGATTTTTAAGTTGAAATTCAGAATATTTCTACATTTTGCAATTTAATTTAAGTCTGGTTTATATAAGGGGTACATTTTGTTGTTGATATCAAGAAAATATATTTTCTATAAAATTAGGTTTGTGCTTACAATGCTCAGAATTAATCATTATGCTTAATAATGATAATATTATTTTTAATACTGATATATATATTTATTTAAGTTATATATTCATATATTTTTAAATGTACATTAAAACATAAGCAGAAGGTATGCTAAGTATAGAATTTTTTTGTGTATAAGAATATATATATATATATATATATTTATTTATTTATTTTTTATTTTTTACAACAGTTCTTCTGCATAATTGTTTCTTTTTGGCTTGAATTTTTTTTAACTCGACTCTTTTATATAATTTTTTTTTCATTAAAAATTAATTGTATATTTAATGTAAAATTTTGATTTAGGTACATTTTGAAAGTTCTAAATGTTTTCTTTTGAAACATATAAGCAGAAGGAATATTTTCTATCGGAATAAAATGTAACATATTTAACCCAGTTCTTATGCATAACATTTTCAAATGCTTTTGAAAGGTTTTAATGTATGCATTTGTTTTAACTTGAAATTCAGAATATTTTCTCAAGTTTAGTTAAGTTTTTGTCTGGTTTATGTTAGGGTGTGTTGTTGATTTTTTTTAAATGGCAAATGAAATTAAATAAATTAATATAAATATAAACATACAATGCACATAATTATTTATTATTTTATTGCTTTTATATGTAAACAATAATAATAAGTTTAAGACAGTTCTTGCACTTAACAGTTTGATTGACTTATTTTTTTTCAATCCAAAATTCTGGACACTTTGTGATTTTGTAGCACACTTCTGGTCATTCATTCATTAATGTGTTGTTTATTTATTTACGTTTTGTCTTCTTAAACCTTAAAGGAAATTTATCCAGTATTGTGCAAAAGTCATCTTATTTCTATTTTCATGCAAAACCCAGGAGTCTATATTATTATTTTTTTTTCCAGAATATACTTCTGTAATGTTTATTTAGTTTTTTATCTATTAATTTTTAAAGCATGTTTGGAAATAGTGAGTGGTTTTGAACATCATAATGCAGACATGATAAACATGTAAACCACAATTGGTACTAAAGATAATATTGTGGCTAAGACTTTTGCCCAGTACTGTATATTTAAAACAATGATAATTATGCAAATAATAATAATAAATACTCCAAATTATTTAAGTGCTTTTTGGTGTGTGGTCAGTTTTAAATATTTAAATTTTATAGTTTTTTGCTTTAGGTAAACTTTGAAACTTGGTTTGTTGAAAATATGTTTTACATTTTTATTCTTTTTAAATATTTTTTGCCATCTGATAAAAGACTAATTTGTGTTAAATCATTAAAACTAGAAAAACATGCATAGTATTGTGTTACATAGAAAAAATACAGTACATTATTAAACTTTTAAAAGTTCAAAGGAAATGTTTTTTTCTTTCTTTCTAAAGGTCAAACCTTAAACACTCAGGCTTAAATGTCCTTTATATGGCTGAACATAAAGAGTCTTCCATTTTTTTCTTAAACAGAAGAAGATTTAACAACAATTAGTTTCTATAAAATTGAACATTTTTGAAAATTAATTTCTCGATCACGCAGAAAAACAGCACACACACAGGAAGACGCACTTCATTCTTTTAATATACATTACGCATAAGTGAAATAGAGTAAAATAGAAAGGGAAAAAAACTGTTAATGCATTTAAAGTAATTTTAAGTGATAAAATCTCCAGATACGGAGTACAATGAGATCATAAAAGGTGTCGCTTAATGCGTCTTAGTGTGTAAATGTAGCAAATGAAACGCAGACATGTGTGTGTGTGTGTGTGCGAGAGCTTTAGCAGTCGTATCAAGTCCCGACTGGGTTACACCAGAGACGTCGTGCTCTCCGGATTGACCCTGACCGAGCGCGAGCTCTTCCTCAGGTCCTGCAGCTGCTTGGCCGGCTTGCCCACTCCTTCCTCGAACCTGCGCTCGACCACAGGGAGCACCGTCTCGTGCAGGAACCCGGCGTTCTGCATGATGAAGGATTTCTTCTCTGGGTCCTGCTCGCAGCGCAGGCTGTAGTCCACATGCTGCACGGCCACCAGGATGATCTCCCTGAGGCTCTCCAGGAACACCATGTGCAGCTCCGGAAAGTAGAGTTTAAGCCCTTCCTCCAGGAACGCCATCAGCTGCTTAGTGAATGCCACAACGGTGTAGCTGAGGTTCACCCAGCAGTCATCGCCCGTGTACTGGTTGAAGGTGCTGACGCCGCAGCTCCGCATCTCGTCCTTGAGCTTGGCCAGAGCTTCGGGGGTCATCAGGTTCATCCTTCTCCACATCTCCTCAGAGTTGCGGTGCTTGGTGGCCTCGATGATGACGTCTTTCTGGCTCTGTAGCGCCGCCTTAATGTCCTTGACCAGCAGCGACTGCAGGATGAAGGTCAGGTCCAGGCCGATGTCGCTCAGCTGCCTGCAGTGCTCTCCGGCCAGCTTGACGCATTCGGCGGCCGTCGACAGGCTCTCTTTGCTGTCGAACACCTGTTTGCTGAAGGTGTCGGCAAACATCCGCATGGCAGAGCGAGACCATACCACAAAGGCGGAGTAACAACCCGTGTCGCCCGCGAAGTCGGTCTCGAACTCTCGCGCCGTCTCGAGCAAGCCGGTAAAGAAAACGTTGCAAAGCTTCTGGATGTACAGCAATGTAGCACCTTCGATGCGTAGCTGTCGGATGGCCGTGTGCACCGCAGCAGCGCGGTTCTTCAAGAACAGATCGCAGGCTTTGGTGGACTGTCCCAGTCTGATTAGCTGCGAGACGGCGCGACGTGTCGCTTTGGGTCCGCCGCGCAGCGACCGATCGGGCGACAGCTCGAACACCAAGACCTCGGTCAGCTGCCGCACGCGCTCGTCCACTTTCCCCCTGAGCTCTTTGACCCTCTGCGTCACCGGCTGGTCCTTCAGATATTCGTTTAGCTTCTGCAACAGATCCACGGCGCCCTCGAAATCCCTCTGCGCGATGCAGACGTCGAGGTCCTCCGGGAGCTCCTGGATCCACTCGGGACTCAAGTCCACTGTCTCTTCGGTGTCCGGGGGTTCCTCTTCGTCGAACGGATTGGTGGAGACCTCTGGTCTGACCGGCGACTTGGGGACCTCCTCTTCTTTCTTGTTCCGGTCCTTGACTTTGGTTTTCTTGGTCTCGTCCAGGATCTCCAGCCACTCTTTCTTGATTTTGCTGTTTTCCGCTTGAAAAATCCGGCTGTCCGGGAACATCAGGATCTTAAACATGTCCTTCATGGGAGGGTTGTCTTTCACGTTAACGACAGCAAAGCTCTCCAACTCGTACAGAGCGTTGTACTTGTACTTGATCGTGCCACGCCTGTTGGCGAGCCAGGTCGCGATGAGCAGGCAGTCGTTCATCAGGAAAGCGTGCACTTTCTGTAACTGAGACATGTTGTCGGCGTCGTATTCGAACAGGTCGCCGTTGTAGACCAGATACCGCCCGGGCGTCTCCATGATGTTTTTGCAGCCTTCGACTTTCTCCAGCAGCGTCGTCAGGGTCCTCTGCTTGACCTCCTCGGTCTCTTTAGGAAAAGCCGCGAGCATTTCTTTGGCGGTTTCGTCCTTGTCCGTAGACAGCAGGGCCTGGGTGATGCTCTCCATGATGCTCTTTTGCTCGGTCAGGATGTGACTCAGCTGATACATCTCGCTCTCCAGATAGGAAATCTCCTTCGCCGTCTCGATGAACTGCCTGTAGTTCTTGTACACGTTCTTCTTGAGGTTCTGCGCCGTCTCATCAGCCAGCGTCTGGATCTTCTGCCGGTGCTCCTGCAGATCTCTGTCTCCATCGGACTGCTGAGACAGCTGCTTCACGTAATTCTGAGGGTCAAAATTAGCCGACTCTAACTGCTTACGCAGCCTGCCTCCGGTGTCTGCCATTTTAATGTTGGTTTCTGAAACTGATCATCAAAAGAAATCACTTATTTGTGAACAATAATTAGACTGTTTTCATTCTGCTGCGACTGTTCCGCACCCGGAAGCCAAGCGGGGCGACTCCTGATTACGTCACACCACGGGACCGGCAACAATGACAAAAAAAGGTGGCCAACCATAAACCTGCACTGAAATCGAAACATTGAGGAAAGAAAGTGAAATAAATATATATATATAAACATATGAACTTTAGTTTTTATTATTTAGACATATAACGTGTACTAATGTTTAACTGGTTTAATTGTAATAAATTTATAAAATTGTACAACTTTAGTAAAAAAAAAAACAGTAGGATCTACAACAAAACAGGAAAATGAAAAAAAATGATGATGATGATGATTATTATTATTATAATAATTATTATATTTTTCATAATAACTGAAACGAAGCGAAACGCTTGGGAAAATGTTAGTTTTTTGCCACTAATTCCTAATTTTTTACATTTCTGTGTAACTTTATAGTTGGCCAACCCTATTTTGGGCTGTGTTCCAAATAGCGTCCTGATCCCAGCGTTCTTTTTCTGAAGTGTGCACTTGTTGTGACGCAATCAAAGAACAAGCCCTCGAGTCGTCGAGTTTACACAGCTGACGTTTGGAACACAATCAGGAGGAATGAACGTTAAACGTTTAGCTGGAGGTTTGCTCGGAAAATTAGAGCATTTGAATACACCGTGGCTCACATTTATGAGTGGTTAAAATAATATAAGATTATGTCATTTTAATGATTAATGAGTAAATATGAGGATAGGGCGGTTTAAATAAAAACAAGGGGCGAAAAAAAAAAAACTCAAAACATCCGGGTTAGCTAGCTAGCTCGTTTGAGTTGAGTCAGGGGGAAAAATGGCGGACGCGGATTTCTTGCTGGCGCTGCAGCTGCAGGAACAGTTTGATAACGAGGTCTCGGCTCATGTATGGAGCGACGATAACAGCGACAGCTATCCTTTGAGCAAAAAGCGCAAAGTGGATTCGTACTCCCGGCCTGTGCAGCCTGAAAAGTCGCTGTCTATCGTGGACGAGTCGTGGGAGATGCTGGACCCAAGTCCAGATGTCCGAGCCATGTTCCTGCAGTTTAACGACATGTTCTTTTGGGGGAAACTCAGCGGGGTCGAGGTCAGATGGAGCCCCAGGATGACTCTGTAAGTTCTCTGATCCCCTGGAGAGCACATCTGGCTCAGGAAACCTTACACACATCATCTGTCTGGTTGTGAGGTCACATGATCATGTTGTGTTTGATATGTTTGCTGTGTTTCCAGGTGTGCCGGCGTGTGTTCTTATGAAGGCAGGGGCGGTCTGTGTTCCATCCGTCTCAGCGAGCCTCTTCTCAAACTCAGGCCTCGGAAAGATCTAGTCGAGGTTAGTCTCTCCGAAGACATCGTGTCCACGTAACGAGGTGGTGTCAAAAAGTTTCGAGATTAGCTCTGCTTACAAGAGTTCATTCATCTGCGTTTACGCTCTGTCGTCTTCAAAAGACTGTGGCATGCGAACGCCTCATCTCACAAAAAGAACTGAAATTTTGCAAGAAAGTTTCACATACGTCTGGTAGACGTGCAAAACTTGTTTGTCAGTTGGAAGCCGAGTTTACGTATTTTTTTTATTGTTTTTTTTTTTTAACATTTTGTGCAAGATTTAGCCCCCATGCGTCCCAAGAATGTTAGCAAGGAAAAAAACCAGCAACTTTCAGTTTTTATGTTTTAAAGCAGCCCGTCCCGAGAGGAAACATGAATTAAGGTTGAGTGATGTTTAATGTCTATTTACTTCATATTTTATTTTATTTATATGTCTTTTCTAAATGTTTTGATTAATTTTATGTGCAGAAATATGTTTTTTATAGTGTTGGGAATTGGTAATATTGGTCATATTTTTGAGTGTCTGGAATGGATTATCAGCATTTACATAATTTCCTATCGGAAAATGTGACTAGTAATACAAAATTTTGCCTTAATAAACTCCCGCACGGCCTTACAACATCCTCAGTGTTCCTGACACTTCTGAAATATGTCCTGGAAGTCAATTCATTTAGAAGAACATCAAACACTCTGGGCCCAGAAATGGCGCCAAAACGAACCTCGGGAATAGGACGAAGTCAACACATCTGGCAATTTGGCTGGGTGTGGAAGTGAGAGAGATTTTTTCCGGTGAGAATCTCAAGTGTGAGGAGAGCGTTGTGACAGGATGCAACGAGGTTAAGCTCGTTGAAGGTCTTCCTAATCTATCGTCATCTTCCAGTGATGTTATTTCGCTCTTGAAACATGCGTTCCATTCAAAAACACCTCAAACGAGTCATTGCGGCATGGCTGTAAACCTGCAGAATCATGTCAGACTTCTCTTTGGCAGGTGTGCTCAGTTTCATGCAGAATTTCACATTCGCTGTATTTTCGAACTAGCTGTCCTCGCGCATGTGGTCAGAATAGCACCAGTTCCACAGCTCGCGATGTGTTTTTGCACACTGACTTATGAAGGGTGGTGCTCCTTGTAACTGCGTGTGCAGTCTTACGCTGCCATCTGTTGCTGTGTTACTAAACTAGTCTCAAAACTTTCTGATACCACTTCATATCTGTTGTCATTTCTTTACGCCTTTCACTCTTTGCGTCGTCCTTTTCCTCAGACGCTCCTTCACGAGATGATCCACGCCCTCCTGTTCGTCACGCAGAACAACCGAGACCGTGATGGACACGGGCCGGAGTTCTGCAAACACATGAACCGGATAAATCAAGCCAGCGGGACCAAAATCTCGGTAAGAGTGAACAAGGTGACTCACTCAGTTCGCCACTTTAACTGTGTCGTGTTTTTTTTTCATGTGTTATCTTTCTTGCGCAGATTTATCACTCCTTCCACGACGAGGTGGACGTGTACCGGCAGCACTGGTGGCGCTGTAACGGGCCGTGCCAGAACCGCAAGCCGTTCTTCGGCTACGTGAAACGGGCCATGAACCGAGCGCCGTCAGCCAGAGACCCGTGGTGGGAGGAGCATCGGAGGACCTGCGGAGGAACGTACAGCAAGATCAAAGAGCCGGAGAATTACGGGAAGAAGAAGAAGAATGAAGAGAAGAAGGAGAAGAGTGCCTCGAAGAAACCTGGGGACAAAATTAAACCGGCAGGTGAGAATATTTATTTCATGGACAAAAATGATTCCGATTTTTGCATTTAAAAAGAAATACAGACCTTTTCTCATTTTCTTCTTTAGGCTCAGGTTCTCAGGACATCAGGAACGTCATCCCGTTCAGCGGTAAAGGGATAGTTCTTGGTGGAAGCACTCAGTCGTCAACATCCATCCGAAGCCCCGCGTACTCGCCAGAACCTCTCCCTAAACCGGCCCAAACTCCACCAGCTGATCTCGGGTCCTCAGTCTCCTACACCACCACTGCGCTTTCCAAAAGATCCATCGGCAACCACAAAGCCTTTGTCAACATCAACGGCTCTCCCGTGAGAGTCACGAAAACCAACGGCAGCTTGCTGAGGCCAAAGCAGACCAGCACGGTGCAGGACCTTTTCCAGAACCGGAGACTGAAATCTCCGACGAAGACCAGTCTTAAAGACCCAAAGCAAACTCTGCGTACAACGGCATCAGGTAGCTCCTTTAGTACAAGTTCTGCTAAAACAAGTCGGGATGGTAAGAACTCTTCGAGTAGCACTGGCTCTGCAGGGTCGCCTCTGTCCAAATACTTTGGTAGCCCTAAGAGTACCGGGAGCGGAATTCCAGGTCGCATCAAACAAGAAAACAGTGTTCCAGGTTTCGTTTCAAGGCACGCGGAAAGCCATACAAGCTCCGCCACTGGATTCTCGGATTCCGGCTCTGCGTCTCGGATCAAGCCAGAAAACGGGGTTCCGAGTTCCAGTTTAAAGCATTTTACTGGGTCAGGTTCCAGTTTAACACACTTTGAAAACCAAAGACATTCAGGCACAAGTTCTACCGAATATGGTAGCAGGGTTCCAAGCTCTAGTCCAACACAATTCGAAAGCAAAAAAGTCCCTGGAATTCCTGGTTCTGGTTCTAGTTCTACAGGTTCCATCAAATCAGAATACAGTGATCCAAATTCCAGTTCAAGAAATATTGATTGTAAGAAAAGTTCCGGATCTGGAGCAGCTTCTAGCATTCCAAGACTATCGGGAAGTCCGGGGAAATACGGGTCGTTTAATCCGGCATCCGGCGCTGTCAAAAGCCCGGACAAACCTGCTGCTGCTGGAGGAAGGAAAAGGGGGCGGGAAGACCGGAACTCTGCCCACATCTTTGATTTCTTTCAGCGAGTCAGCCGCTCGCCCGTATCTCCCTCCAACTCGTCGCTCTCCACCGAGCGTAGAGAAGAGCGAACTGGTGCTGAAGCGCCCTCCGCAGGGGCGTCAGGAGCGGGTGGTCTCCTCCTCAGCTCTACCGCCCTCACCGTGACCTGCCCCGTGTGCCAGAGCAAAGTGCCAGAGTCTCAAATTAACCAGCATCTAGACTCTTGTCTCACCTGAACGAACACGCGTTAGAAAAGATCCTTTTTGTCATTCAACAAGGGGCGGAGCTTAAGTTAAACATCGATCAATCTGTAGTTTCTGAACAGCTAGCTTTCTAGGAAACATGGCTAGACGGGTAGATAATGTGACTAGGTTAGCTAGGTAAGCCTGTACCTATGTGGAGGCTTTGCGATTGGATGATGGAATTGCACTCAAGCTCCGCCCTCTTTGGAAATCAGACCGTATTATTATTATTATTATTATTAAGTATTAAGGGAACAAGAAGTATCTGTTTTTCTTTTAGTGCTTGATCAAGGAAAGTGGGCGGAGTTTTAATAAAGACAGACGTCAATCTCAGGTACATCCTCAGGTTTTATATGTTTGTTTATTAGTAAATACATTTTTTTTTGATAAATCCCAGCAGTCTTCGTCATCACAGAGGTGTTCTGATTGGTCAGCGTTGCGGTGATTGACAGCCCTAAGTCATTAGTTTCCTGACACCCCCCCTGTCCTTGGAGACATTTATAGCGCCTCAGCGTTATCGGATTCCTCTCCATCTGCCCTTTTCCGTACAGGGTCAGACGAGAGATCGGATATTTCCTGACGGTCATCGATAACTCGTCATGTCACGTCCTGCATAGTGATGCTGACTCTTTTAAGCTCGACTCCACCCAAAGAGGCATTATCGTGTCTTCTTTATTAATAGAGAAGCCAGTAAGAGCAATCGGAGCAGAAAGTGACTCCCAAGTGACACGGATCACTTTTCAGCTTTGGCTTTTTAGTGTCAGAGAAGTTTACACTGCTTATTATTATTGTTGTTTCTAGGTTCATCTTAATGTGTCAGTTTTACAAATAACGTTCAGCACTTTAAGTCTGGACACAATGCTGCTAAATTTTAATTTTCAATGAAAAATTTTACAGCTGCTCTAAACCATAATGTTAAGATTTATTTAACAAGTCTGTTCTCTTTGAATACTGTTTTACAATTTTTAATAAATATAACTCTAATCTGTAATCTTTCCCTGGCTTTATATTGCATTAGTGATGTCTGTGAAGGTTTGAAAGATTGTAGAAGTAAAAAAAAAAATTATTAGGGTATCACAATCCTAATTCTGACTCTGTAAACCCAAGATGTAAGAGAACATGCTGTGTAGGATTACAGAAAATAAACTCCCCTTTCTTCTGAATTTGATTCAGCATCAGGAGAAGCGCATCCTCTGCCATTTTTTCCTTTGTGTTCATGCACACGCTTCTGGAAGTGAGCACGTGGCATCAACCTGCCCTCTCAATCGGCGTGTCTCTCTCCATGCTTTAGTCTTCCTCTGGGTTTTAACAATACCCGGATCTGCCAGCTGTGTGTGTGTGTGTGTGTGTGTGTGTGTGTGTGTGTGTGTGTGTGTGTGTGTGTGTGTGTGTGTCTCAATCTCATTGTGTTGGCCACATGGCTCGAGAGACGCTGCTTTTGTCTCAGCCTGTGTGTCGCCTCACCGCCGGCCATCTGCTCTCTCCCACTGCCCTGACCTCAAACCCTGTAGCGTCAGGAGTCAAGGCCGTAACAGCTGACTGGTTTCATTCCTGCTGCACATTTTAAGCATTACTGGAATTGTACAGAGATGGGTTATGGGATAAAAGGATCATGTTGCAGTGCAGTATGCGACATTTACAACATCATGATATTTACATATATTAGAAAAAACTATACTTCTAAAAAAAAAAAAAAAAAACCTTCATATGTATCCAGATAAATAAATAGGTTTTTATGTGTTTTTCTTTAGAAGTACAATTTATTATATATAAAACAGAAATTCAGTTTTGCCGGTGTAACAGAAGGCAGTGGCATTGATTGTAACAGTAGACCGTGTCATCATGACCATTTGTCGTACTGTGAGGTAATAATATATCTGCCGAAACGCTGGAGTTGCCGAACGCAGTTGACCGAACACGCCTTTCGCAGGTAATGGTAGCATGTGGGTGTCAGGACCTGCATCCCCGCAGGTACCATATAATTTCCAGAAGAAAAAAAATCAACATCCCAGAGACATTCACATGTTTGAGTCAGTGAAAAGCCATTTTCTCTGTAATATTGGTAATATAGAACAGATTACCTGCATTTACATTATTTCCTATGAGAGAGAATTCATAGAAATATCACAATTTTCAACTTAAGAACTCGCCTCAGAAACTAACAAAATTAGTGTATATATAAAATTTTAACAAATTAAAATTAAATATTTAAATGATGCTGTAAATATTGATATTGTATATATTTTTTCTTTTTTTCTTTTACGCCTAAGCCATACAATATTTTCACCAAATTATTTTATTTATTTCTGTGTTCAAAAAAATTAACTTTGCCAAAAAAAAAAAAAATTTACATTGACATAAATGTTAAAAGGAAGCATGTTGTGTTTAGATCTTAAAATAAAATATAATTCAATAAAATAATAATAAAAGGGTTCATGAAAGTTTTCCTGGAATAAAAGTTCACCAAATCGATTTTGGTAATTTTTTTCCCGATATATTATTCTAGGAAAATATTAAAATTTTTATTGATATTAAAAAAAATTTCTCTCTTTTTTTCTGGAAATTATAGGGTACCTGCGGAGATGCAGGTCCTGACAAACTGGCACTTTTATGTTTTGTACATAAATGTTTTATAAAAATTTGACAGCGATTAACAAATCATATATATATATATATATATATATATTTTTTTTTTTTTTGATCGAACGCTGATGAATATTTACGCTTCCATGGCGTGTGCGTCACTTAAGGACACGCCCACCTAAGGAAACCGGAAGTGCCATGTCCGGACTGCGGAGCTCTGCTGAAGCAGGAGGAGACACTCAGGAAGCGGCGGCTCTACGGGCTTTACGTTGTACTTTATTGTCCTGGGAACTTTTTCTTACAAAAAAAAAAAAAAAACGACATTTAATTCTAAAGTCAATTATTTATTTTCCATGAGATATCTGTAACAGTCGTATAATGGACGGAGAGGACGAGTTGTAAACGCTGTATCGTCTCCCGGGAGATTTGGAGATTTTTTTTTTTGTTTTGTCCCGTAAACAGTTTTTGTTTGTCGTGAACTGTGTCGCGGTTATGTTGACCGCCTCGAGCGCGTAAACATTGTAAGCATTAAGCGTGTTTTGTTTGTTTGTTTGTTCGCTTGCTTGCTTTATTCTATTCGGTGAGAGCGATATGAACGGGAAGTCTGCGGCGAACGGGGCGGCGAGCGGGGCACCGGCCTTTATTGAGGGTCTGCCGCCGCTGCCGAAGAGCCTGAGCGGCCTGCTGAACTCGAGCGGCGGCTCGTGGAGGGAGATCGAGCGGATGCACGCGAAGAAGGCCATGATCCAGGACGACCTGCGGCGAGGGGCGGCTCCCGTGGACCGCGCGCTCGCCTCCAAACCCGCCAACCTGGACGCGGCGCTCGCTCTGCTCCGGAAAGAGATGGTGAGAGAGAGAGAGAGAGAGAGAGAGTCGGGGCCCTGCTCCCCTCAGAGCCTCCTTATTACCCCCAAAACACATGAATCATTAGCTTCTTCTTCTTCTTCTGTTTTTATTTGTTTAAAGATCTCAGATTTAACAGCTAAAAAGTTGGTCTTCTTAATACTTGAGCTGTTATCTCAGATTCTGATTCACATCCCTCAATATGAAAAGTTTGGACACCCAAAGGCGTCGAGAACATGCAGTTGAGCAGCCGATATTGAGATGTGACTTCTTAAGGCGTGTGAACAAGATAAACAAGATGCTATGTTGTGTCCATAACTTACTAAGGCGTGCGAACAAGATTGTATAATGTGTGGCTATGACCTACTATGGCGTGTGAACAAGATTGTATAATCCATGGTCATGAGATACTATGTTGTGGTCTTGGCCTACTAATGCGTGTGAGGTATTAGGTTGTGACTTACTAAGGCGTGTGAATAAGGTTGTTTAATGCATGGCTTCGAGGTTCTATGCCGTGGCCATGACTTGTGGTGGTAATGAGATCATTCATGTCCCGGGTGTTACAGAATGATTGCCGTGTGTCAGTGAGTAAATAAAGGTAATCATTCATCTATACAAAGAGTTTGAAAGAAAAAAAATCCAATTAAATGTTTACAAGATGTGCTATGATAAATGCTATGTGGTTATTAAGTCGTGGCCACAATGTAATATCTCATGACCACGCATTAAACTATTTGAAAACCTTCTGAATGTCTTCTCTGATATGACGTCTATCTCGATGTTTTTGACGTTATCTCAGGCATTGTTTTTTCCCCTCAAGGTTTTGACATGATGACACGATGACCTTTTGTTTGTTTGAAAAGACACTTAGCAATTTCACAATCCTGACTCATCTCTAAAGATCTCTTAATCTTGATTGTTAAAAGTATTTCATGTAGCCCGGTTCTCTTATCTAATTTTTGTTACTTTCAAAATCTCAATTTCTTCTATGTTTCGGACTAAATTTGTCACCAAATCCCAAGTTATAAATATTATCTCGCCTCATCCACTCCATGTGTAGGTATTATGCCGTGTTAAAAAAAAAAAAAAAACCTACTTATTAATCCAAGAGCAATGGCTGGTACTTAAAAAATTAATTTATTATTGCAGAATGCATTATTAGAATAGAATTTCATTAATGAGGAATTTAAGGGAATGTCTGAGGTTTTGTCTGATGCTGTGCTTAATAACGACACGGCTGAAGTACTTTAAATGTGGCTCTACAAACACGCAGACCCTTTTTTTTTTTTTTTTTTTTTTGCATTGCCTTCACGGAACCAGAAAAAGAAAACCGTGCTATGGAAAATCAACGTTTTTAAGAAACTAATTAATAATTTGATGATTTTAAAGTCATTTGTGATAAAATGACATAAAAGAAGATATAATAAGTAATAAATTAGAGACAATGCGTCCGATCTGTATACACATAGACGTGTGTCTACCTGTACCTGGCCCCTCTCCTTGTACCTTTGACTAACCCCGCCTCCATTTTTTGCCCAGGTGGGGTTGCGGCAGCAGGACATGTCCCTCCTGTGCCAGCTCTGGTCCCTGCACGAATCCATCCAGGAGTACAAGGGCAGCTGTCAGGAAGCCGGTCCGGGGTCCGACCCCTTGGACAACGGCTACTTTGACGAGGACGATGAGTTCTACACGGACTCCGGCGTCACGCCGACCGAAACGCCGGACGGGAGCGAGACCTCTCCGGCGCGTAACGGGACGTCCGGGGACACGTGGCTGCACGAGTCGTTCCGTATCGCCTTATGAGAACCTCAAGCCTCTTGTTTTATCAGATGAAGGGGCGGAGCCGTGATGCTGCTTTTTTGTTTTTGTTGCGTTTTTTTATTATTATTAATATTATCGCCAGCAGACTTTTTTCTTTCTATACAAATATAAACCAAGATTATTTATTACCTATATAATACAGTATATAGCCAATTTTCTGGAGTTTTATAGTACTTTATATATGGAGTCGGGGGAGGGGCGTGGCCTATCTATAGTATTCGCATTTATGCTCAAATTGTGTAGCGAGGTTCTTGTTTTGCAGGCTGGATTCTGACCCGAGGCATATTCACATAACAATCACGACATCAGAACTCTAATGAACTGGATTTCAGGTCACATCTGGGTCCTGATGCGATGCGAAGAACTCTAATGCTGGGAAAAGGGAACACTATCTACGTTTGTTACATCCATTCATTTGGCGTTCTACGTTTATCCAATCTGTTTATAATCTAATCGAGGTGATTCGAGGACTCGACGGCGACTCAACGGCTCCTTCGCTGCTCGCGCAAGGTGCTTATATTTATTAAAACCAGGTGTGTGTGCATGGTAACGATGCTTCACTCAGTACAGCAGTGTTACACTTCTCCTCACATCCATCCCTCCATCTGAAGTAAAAAGCTTGAGAGCCTAATGAAGCAGAACCATCGGAACCAATCAGCTGTTCCATTCAGTCGGATTCACTTCCAACCTACCCAATCACTTTTTTTTTTTTCAAAATATTTCAAAGCAAACACTGTTAATTAATAATCAATGAAAATATATGCATATTAATGAAGGTGCTAGGTTGAAGTCTTCCTGCTTTCGGATGTCAGTGTCAGACAAGTAAGTAGTGCGTGACTACACGCCTTAACATAGCCTTAACGACATCGCTCATATCACTGGTGTAGGACTAGCGGAATTTGATACGAACGTGCAAAACCAAAGACAAATGCCGCGTTTATTAAAACTGATCCCTGAAGGTAATTATTGTCCCATGTGAATTTGTTTTCAAACTCGCATAAGATCAGGTTCAAGTAGGTTTTTACGAGACTCCTCTGAAAACTCCTGTAAAGAGAAATCCCAGTGCGAGACCAGGCTTGTCCTGTTCATTGACCTGAAGCTGTCTCATGTCCCGCCTCTTGTCAGGACTCATTGGCTGAGTGCGTTCTGTTCTGTTCAGCTTAGCCTGTATGTGTGATCAAAGAAATCTGTGTGTACATATGTGTGTGTGTACACTGTGTACACACACTCCGATTTCTTCATATAAATGATAATATCTAATATAAATTTATTTCCCAGCTCTTATGTTAATGTTTGTTAGGCTGAGCAGGCGTGTGCTGATAAAACGCTTTAAACATTTCATTACAGCTCATCACATTAGTTTACAATATTGTCGTATGATAAACATGTTATTTTTGTTTTATTTAATTTTTCTTTTGTTTAAAAATTTAATTACATGCTATTGTGAACTTAATTTGGGATTATGTTAATCGTTTTATTTTTATTTATCAAAAGTATCAGCATGAACTTTTAAAAGGGGGGGGGAGGAAAACTCTTTAAAAAAATAATAAAATCACACTGAATGTGAAAAAGCAGTTTTCAGATTTATTATACTGATATTATATCAGTATTATATATATATATATATATTATATATATATACTTTTTTAAAAGTATATTATAATTGTTTGGATTATACTCTATAGAGAATAAAAATCTGAAAATTAAGGAGGTAAGAACCTAGCAAAATTCTCTCTCTCTCTTTAAGCTGCACTGTGTTTGAATCATATCCTCTAAAAAAAAAAAAAAAAAGAAAGAAAAGACGCAAAGTTACAAGATGTCTAGTTTCTTTTGTTGGTTTCTTTCAGATTAAAATTTTACTTCTCACATACTCCGTGTGATAATCAGTGAAACTCTCTGTGACCTAAAGTGGAAAGATTTCACTACAGTGAAAGAAAAATTTCACTAGACCAAAATTAAAAATAGAATTTCGAATACAAATAAAAACATTTATGCATGGAATATGCAAATTTACCAAGTTTACAATATGATGAAATGTATAAATCACACATTATTTACAGAACGTACAAAATTAAATTGTAAACCATATGACGGCAGCAGTATGATTGAAACATTAAATATGACCTTTTTTTGGCATAATGCCATGTTTAAATTTAGGAAAATCTGTATAAAAATCTAAATGAAATAACACCACAAAAAGGGATAGAAAGCTAGCACAGTATTTTCTATGATGTACAAAACCTGTATCTACACGACACTTGCACTCCATCGACAGCTTTCTTTTACTCTCTTTTATTAATTTTTTTAAATTCCTAAACAAGGCTCAATAGAAAACAGTTTGTCAACATGGAAATGTTAAATGTTGTACGTTTTATCTTTAAAATTGTAATCTAATCGAAATTTAACAATATAGTCTACATGTTGATGTCGAGTATTGCAATGTTTAATATCTCATAATAATATGCATTAAGTATCTCAATATATTGTGATAACGATTATCAGCACACGCCTGAGCGTTCTCGACGTTGTACTATCCGTTTGCTTTGCCGAGCGATAATCGTTTTGAGTGTGCACGTGTCATGTATGAATCGATCGATCGAGATTGGAATCACTTTGTGCCTTGTACAGGCCTGGGCTCGATCCCGGGCGCTTCTAAAGTGTTTGGATTTGCAGAATCAGTTTCCCGAAGAGATCGAATTCCCAGCGAATGTCTTGTCACCAGCTGAATCGCATCGTACTTCGATCTATTTTTGACTTTCTTATCTTTGACTCGTTCAGCTCGATCGGTTCGAACAAAACACTTCGCTTATTCCAAGTAAAACTCGCACGTGTGCATCTTACACAACCACCTCACTACTGGACGTTTTTTTTATTTTTTTTTTACTTGTGTAATTATTATTATTATTATTATTGTCATTATTATTACATATAATATTATTATTAAAAAATATATATACCACAGTCCTGTTTTGTTCTTCCTTCTGATTGGTCAGAACATTTTATAGAAGGAGGTCAGAGTTTACTCTGTGTAAGAGGAATAAAACACTAACTCTGCTTCTATCGTTATTTTCCCATAATTTCCTGACACACAAGTGTATTTTTTCCCCATCATTTTGATTAAGGATAGTTATGATGTGAAAACTAAGACTTTAAGCCCAGTATGGTGATGAGACTCTCACCCGCAGTAAAACATCTGACATATCTAAGCATGTTTCAATGCATGTTACGCTAATATCTGAGTTCTACCATTCTACACAATTAAAAGTCCCGCTTTGACTCGAACGCCCTTGTAGAAGCTGTACAATCTATGAAGGCTCTTCTGCCTTGTATCTTTGTCTTTATTGGTTTTATGTTTCCACGATGACCTTTAGAAATGATCAGAAGAACCTGCCTGAAAGTGTTAGCTTTATTTTCCGGTTGCTAGCAGTAGCACCAGATACGATGAATAAACAATTTTTTTAACCACATCGCTGGTTACAACAGTCTTGTATACAGTAATCTGGATGTATTTCCAAAATCTGATCAAGATCACAAAAAACAACCAAAAACATTAACAAACACGATCCGAACCAAGTGCCGACTCTGAGCCAACTCTTTTCTTGCTAGTCAAAATGATGTTAGCTAACGCTAGGTTTATTTGATTATCTCCACTAACTAACTAAGTTCTGCTTTGTTTCTTCCCTTCTTCTTCATGTTTTCTTTCTTTTTACACTCCCAGAAAGGTGATTAATTTTTCCTTAACTTTTTTTTCCCTTTCCAAAAAAAGCTGTCTACATAAAACTGCAGCATTTAGCTAAGCTATGTTAATGAAGAAAAAGAAGAAAAACTGGATGTGGTTTGAAGTTGTATTAAAAATTAATATTTATTTAGTTATTTATTTAAAGATTTATATGGGTTTTTTTTTTTTAACGTGCTAGCCACATTAGCCTCGTAGCTTCAGTGAAAATCCTACAGAAACTTAGCTACATTGTAAATTAGAGATATAAACAGCCCTATTGTTTTTCTATGGATTTTTTTCCAGCATCAGGGGCTTTTTGATGTTTTTAACTAACATGCTCAAAAAGTCATGAAAATCAGCACACATATTGGAATCAGCTGCCATTAGTACACCTGAGTGGCTGGATCATACACACTTGCACGTATACATACGAACTCTGGTGCACATTTAGATCTGAACAACTTTGGCGGTGCATGTCAAGGGGCTTTTTTGGGGTGATTGCAAAATGCACTTAATGGAATTTTTATATACTCCTCCTAGGGGATTTATATGATCACCACCAAACAGGGCCAATATGATCTCGAGTCATTGAGGATGCAAAATTGTGAAGGGATTGTTGAAACCTCCTGTGTGACATCATAATGTGATGTTTTTTTTTCCAGCCTTCGCTCACGCACCATTGGGGACGGCGTAACACACTCGGAGGACAGCGCTATCCGCTCTTTCCGCTTGCATGAGCTCACAGACGCCCCTGATTGGCTGTAGAGCCGTGATTAATGTGGGAGCACTAGGTACCTCTCATCCCTCCCCTCTGAGAGATCTCGGCCAATCGGCTCTCTCTAGACCTCCGGCTGCGAGAGGTTACAGCATCACCCGGGAAGCGAACTCACGATCTCCGGATGATAGGGCGAGCGCTTTACCACAATATTCAAAAATTAGGTCATAATAGAATTGGTATGTCCCCTTTAAATGCATGTGCCCACTGTGTTTCAGATGCGCCTGAGTGGCGATGGCACAGGTGCTTGGGCCCCAATCATCGTTGCTTGCAACTATACTTTTTGTTGTTGCTATTGAATGTACAGTACATTTCAAAATCTTTCTATAATGGTGTGTAAAAGATTCACGCTGTACTAAACATAGCTTTACAGCTTTTATTTAACACACAGAAATCACAAAAACAGGTACTCAGGTACTCCGTGAGTGCATTTGTGTGTGATGTCAACCCACACAATCAGCAGTGTATTTGTTATCGTCTCTTTCCTTCAGTGAGGCAAAATATCAAGAATTTCACAAGCCACCTCAAGAATGTGTGTAAACACGCAGGGGATCCTGGGACGACCCAAGCTCTGCTCTTCCTTCCTCAATTAGGATCTTTTGAATGTCCCTAACAGGTTTCTATTGTGTCCCGCACAATCCTGAGACTGTACGAGAGGAAAAGCAGCTGCTGTGATGTAACCGGTCTGATGAAAGCATCATGTCAGCACCTTCAGATCTCGGTGCGTCTACGTGTAGAGCTCTGGCAGGAGTGTGTGCGAGCTCGTCCGCAGCTTGTGTAAAGCGTGAGAGGCGCACGTCTCTAAAAGCAGGCCCACGCACACGGCGAAGATGGAGAGACGTCTGCGGCAGTTCAGGATCACTGTCACGTGGGAAAATAATAATAATGAGAAGAATAATGCACTTTATTTAGATCTGATGTCTCAAAGATAAAATCTTAGTGATGAAACATTATGAAATAGACTGCACAAGAAGTAAACATATAAATATTTAAAAAGCACAAAAATACAAAGCATTACGAGATAAAAAGTCAAAAACATTATAAAGTGAAAGAGTTATATAATTTGCACATATTGTATAATGCACGTATATAATTCAGATACTGTATGTGCACAAGTACATTCAGAATCAAATGCACTTATTTTATAAAATTATTAGAATAAAAACTTTTTGAAAAGTATATCATGAAATAAAAAACTAAATAAACTATGTGTATTGATAATATAAAAATTTACTAATTAACAGACTAATTTAATTAAATGGGAAATAAAATGTAATTAATTTAAAATTATAAAAAATTATAATTTAAACATCACAATTTAGACACGCTGTTAAATGTTCTGATAATGCAGCTCAGCCACTGCAGCGCCTTCTTTTCTAGTGTTCCATTCCTTTTTTATTTTATTTTTCCAGATTTTCTCCCCAATTTAAACAATTTCAAAAATGTACTGCACTTTGGCCCGGTTTGACCTGAACACCCTCAGAATGATCTCTGTTGCAAAACTCTTTCAATAACGCAACGCAATTTTTGTTGGAACTAAATGGATTTTTCTGCTGGTGTAAATTCTCCAAAACCTGTGTGTTAGTAATATGCAGGATTTAGATGTGTGTGTGTGTGTGTGTGTGTGTGTGTGTGTGCGGATGCGTGTGCTGACCCCGTACGGCCTGCGCGTTAGACGTGAGCACGAACACGCGGATGAGGGTGAAGCAGAGCGGAGAGTAATCGTGCTCCCAGATCACCGCGGGAATCAGCAGCACTTTGCCGTAGCAGGACAGCAGCAGAGCCTTCAGCAGATCAGACGTTTTTACAGAGACGCCGTAGAGCTTCTGGACGAACCATAACACCGCTAACACTCCTGCACAGTACACACCCAGCTCTGACAACACACACATCGATTATTTCCTCATCAGTCCCACTTTCTCTTTTATATTTTTTTAATTCTGCCTAGTTGCCTTGTTTGTTCACCATGGAGTGTGTACCGTACGCACCTAGAAAAGACAGAGCAAACATCCCATAAAAGTCCCATTCTTTCGTGTATCTGATGATGTCAGCTGGATCACCGGTGACCTCTGAACTCTGGAGCCGAGACCATCTGAGATACGCCTCGCACAACAGGCAGAAAACACACAGCTTCCAGTGCATCTAAAGAGATAAAAGATCAGTGTCTTCCTTCACCATTTGACTGCAGTGTATTTACAGCTCTACTGTAGTGGTAATTAATAAGGATCGTGTGTCTCACATTGATCTGTGTGTTGAACAGAATGTGTCGGAAGGCCTGGATTTTACACAAGATGGCGTCTAGGAGAATGATGACAGGATCGTATTCGATGTACTTGTCCACGGGTTTTGCACATGATCGCTGAAATCAGAGGATCAGAGCATGTGGTTAAGTCGAGTAACAGCATTAGAATCACCCCTAATACCCATGTGTTGGTTGTAGGAGTTGTGATGTCAGGTGTCTCCAGCTGACATCACAGCTACTGGTGAAACATGGGCAGCTTCAATCCACTCACAGGAAGCGTGTAATGCCCGACTGAGGTGAACTTTCATGACCTCGGTGGCTCATCACTATGGCTCCCAGTGAACAAACGCTAATCACCATTATTCCCAAATGACTGGTCATTGACAATAATAGTGACTAGTCAGTGATAATGTGAGATTGTGGTGATTACTTATTACTCACTATTGTTCTTAATGACCAATCATCATTATTCCCAATAATCAATGACTAATAATTATTCCCAAGGACCAATCACTGATAACCAATGTTCCTATTGACTAATGGTCATTGGCAACAATGGTTTCAATGGTTTTCACAACCAATCACTGATCACTGCTATTCCCAAGGACCAATCACTAATCATTTTTTGCATGACAAATTACTAATCACCATAATTCCAATGCCCAATGACTAATAACCATTATTTTCAATGACCAACCACCATTATTCCCAATGCCCAATCACTAATCACCTTTGTTTTCTCAGTGACCAATCACTCATCACCATTATTCCCAATAACCAGTGATAAATCACCATTATTCCCAAAGACTAATCATCATTATTCTCATTGACAAATGACTAATAACTATTATTCCCAAAGACTAATCACCATTATTTCCAATGACCAATTATTGAGTCCATTGTTTTCCCAAGTGAACAATCACTGATAATCATTATTCCTATTGAATAATGGTCATTGGCAACAATGGTTTTACTCCCTAACAACCAATCACTGATCACTGTTATTCCCAAGGACCAATCACTACTCACCATTTTTTGCATGACAAAAAACCAATCATCATTATTCCCAATGCCCAATCACTAATCACCTTTGTTTTCTCAGTGACAAATCACTATTTTTCCCCAATCACTCATCACCATTATTCCCAATAACCAGTGATAAATCACCATTATTCCCAATAACCAGTGATAAATCACCATTATTCCCAATAACCAGTGATAAATCACCATTATTCCCAATAACCAGTGATAAATCACCATTATTCCCAATGGTTAATCACCACTATTCTCATTGACAAATGACTAATAACTATTATTCCCAAAGACTAATCACCATTATTTCCAATGACCAATTATTGAGTCCATTATTTTCCCAAACACTGATCACAATTATTCCTATTGACTAATGGTCACTGGCAACAATGTTTTTTCTCCCTAACAATCAATCACTGATCACTGCTATTCCCAATGACCAATCACCATTATTCCCTATAACTAACCCCCATTATTTCCAATAATCAATGACTAATCACCTTTGTTTTTTTAGTGACCAATCACTGATCACCATTATTCCCAATGACCAATGGCTAATCACCATGCTCCTATTAACCACTGGTCACTGACCATCATGGTTTCATTCCCTAGCATCCAATTACACTCCAGCACCATTCCCAACAGCCAAACAACATCTAATTTTTATTTTTTTCCTCAAGGTGTATATGATAAAAAAATAAATAACTGCCTAAAAATAACTCTACTTTCTGCTAAGATATTGTCCAACACCATGATAATCAACTTTCTCATCTGATCAGAGGCACTGCATCAAAATAACATTTTTAAAAAGGTGTTTATAATTTAACTAATTTAGTTTTATTACACTTGCAGAACACAATGAAGATCAGACACACTGAGGGATAAATATGTGTAAAAGTGTCCCAAACTATACAGGACTTGCTCATGGCTACCCTCACTTACGAGTCGCTGTTGAACTTATATGTATAATTCATGTTCTTGCATGTTAACACGATGCACTCACACATATCGTTATCTTGACTATTCCGTTCCTGTAATCTCGGTATAATTCCGAAGCCTCCTCGTTACATTCGATGCACTTAAAAGACATCTTAGCCATGTTCTTCTGTTTTGATTTCCCAATTTCCGGGATATTTCCCCCCGAGTCGATACGTTTAACTCTCCCTTATGGGAAATGTAGTTTTGATCGAGAAGCAGCGCTGCATGAAAATGGCACCGCGGGACTACGTTACCCGTGATGCTCCGCTGTCATCACCTGCACAACGCTCCGAACATGGCACCTGCCGGTAGGGCTGTTGTTGTGCTAGCGCTCTCCGTGCTCTACTTATGCGGCGCTATCATTTCCACCGACTACTTCACCACGCTCGCGCTCTTTAACGGCGAGCTCAACGAACGCGGCTGTGCACCGGCGTCCGAGTGGGAGGAGTTTTCTCCCGACTGCGGTGAGTCTGTTTTTCGCCACGTCTCTGTTAACTCGCAGCAAGTTTTTGCTAGCAACCGTTTTCCACCCGTTTTCACGCAAGCCACGCCCACTTTTCATATAAGACAGGGCTATTTATTATTTTTATGTTTTTTTCTTTACAAGCAAATAAACATGTCATAGTTTGTCATTAAAAAAGAATATTTAAAATGTATTTTAAAATAATACATTATGTTAATATATGTGGCGTTTTACTTGCATATCGTGAAACAATTAAAACTAAATGATTTAAACAATATTTTCAGACAAAACTTACGTAAGATTTTAAGTAAAATTTACGTAAATTTTTATTACGTAATAATAACAATTCAAACGTTTAACTGTGCAGAGAGGCGTGGTTTCTTTCAGAATTCGGGTGGGAAAACAAATACCGCCTCTCACCCACTGTGTCATTCTCACTTCCGGGTTCGTTTCCAATACACAACTTTCCTGTGGTGCTGTGTGGGTGTGTATCGTGAATATGACAAACATGGCGTCTGTCCTTGATTGCTTCATGTATTAGTTTTGTAAGGGAATAGTGGGAGAATCAATGATGTAAGTCGTTTACTCCAGTGCTGAAAGATGAAGCTGCTTGGCTGGATACAGGTGACGCTGTATACATCTGCTCTGACGTCACACACACTTACATATGTAGGTATGTATACAATGTATATATACTGTACATGAACAGGAATCAACAGTCACCTTCTGATATGATATTATTATGATACCTCATTATTCAATTCAAATTGCAATTTTACAAGTATCATGATTTTATACAAATCCCAGTTTTATATTACATTTCCCTCATATTTTTTTATTACAGTTCTAAGTTTATAAAAAATGTTTAATGAATGAATAATTAAATGTAAATAAAGAAACAGCGACGTTTTGGCTCCTCAAACGTCTCCAAAGTCTCAAAACTCAACTTGAGTCAGTGTGGCGATACATGAGTCACCACACAAAGGAAGCACGATTCATAACGCTTTAATATACGTCGACCTGAAATCCGATATAGTAGCACCTCTGGTGTAAACCTCACAGAATTCAATGCAGCTATACAAGAGACACAAGCTGCAGATCTGTGGATGACGGAGAAACTCGACCTAGTAAACAGAAGTAAAAGACATTCAGTACAGATGATTCCCACTGACTATAAGTACGCAGAACAGCATTATGGGTAAGGTAGGGAAGCAGCGCCGAGCCTGACGAGTTTTGTCTTGCAGATCCGAACGGTCTCCAGCTGGAGGATCCGGAGTGCGAGGACGGCAGCAGCGTGGACTGCGAGTCGGTCTTCACACTGAACGCAGAGAAGATTCTGGTGAGCGTTTCAGCGTTCATATATCCATCTTTATGGATTGTTTTTACTTTTCTTTTTTTTTTTTCGAAGGTGTTTAATTCAGCCCAACTTTGAGGCTGATCAAAGAAAAACTTTGCCTTTTTAAATTTTTACAAAACCTCAAATTGAAGCTAGTTTCAGAGTATGGGACACTTGACTGTAGCAGCTAGCACTTAATCAAGTGTGTGAGTATTATATTACATAGGGTTTTTCTCAGGATGGTTACCCATTGTTAAAATGTGTGTGTGTTCATGCTGTCAGAGCCAGGCCAGACTGTTTGTGGAGCAGCAGCGCTTTCCGTTCCCTGTTGACGACCCAAACACCAACGAGGAGCTTGGTATGCCATTCTCTCTCTCTCGCTCTCTCTCTCTCTCTCTCTCACACACACACTCACACACACACACACACACACACACACACACACTGTACATTCTGCTCACGTGACGAAGCACTGACGTAACTGTGTGCTGCCTCTCAGCCATAGGATACGTCCTTATCGGCAACGGGCTCTACGATGAAGCCATCAAGCACTTCTCCCTGTTACTCCAGGTCAGCCCAACTGCAGCATTTATCATTTCCATCATAACCGCATGCTTTCTTTTTTACAATCTCATTCAAAAAATACCGTTATGGTCGATGATCAGGGCGATCCGGAGCTGGTCGGCGCCATGTACGGGAGAGGGATAGCCTACGGGAAAAAGAGCCTGCAGGTGAGACGCTGGGATAAAATGAGGCAGGAATTATTCCTTACAGGTCGTTCTCTGTCTCTTTTTCTGTTCTAATTGTTTGTTTTCTGTGCGCAGGACATAAAGAACGCAGACTTGGCTCTGTACGAGCTAAGCAGAGTGATCACGCTGGAGCCCAACAGGCCAGAGGTGTACGAACAGAGAGCAGAGGTGTGTATACAGTACATACACACACACACAACTGTTTATACTGTTAATCTGTTGTACTCCTCGACTGTGTTGTCATCTGTATTAGTGTTGTTTCATTAGTGTGTGTGTGTGTGTGTGTGTGTGTGTGTGTGTGTGTGTGTGTGTGTTTGAACATAGATTCTCTCTCCGCTCGGACGCATCAGCGAAGCTCTGAGCGACCTCACGAAAGCCATCCAACTGCAGCCTTCAGCACGACTCTACCGCCACCGAGGAACCCTCCTCTTCATCTCAGAGGTACACTCGCACTAGTCCATTGTTCTCTCTGAAACGCTGTAGCTCGTATCACATGATGTCATGTGCATGCATGCTGTGTTCAGGACTACGTGGCTGCCATGGAGGACTTCCAGCAGTCTCTGGAGCTGAAGAGGAACCAGCCGATCGCCATGCTCTATAAAGGCCTCACCTTCTTCCACAGAGGCCTGCTTAAGGTACAAACAAGTGCGACAAGAGTGGTGTTTTATTTAATAATTGATAAATTTTCATTAAGAATTTAACCGGTTCAAAATTTACCATGGTTGTTTTGCATTATATTTCTCTGTAGGTCAAATATCTGTTCATTTCTAGGCCACAAGGGGGCGCATTTGCAGTTAAGATAATGCAAAGTATTGTTGTATTTTTACTGGCATCATTTTTAGAGAGAGAAGAGCAATACCGCAAGAGCAGTTTTATTTTTTTATTGTTTTTTTTCCCTGTTTGTTTACATTTCTCTCTCATAGCTACTTTGTTCGTCTTGTGCTTGTAGAAGTATGTGAATAAAATCTAATTTTTATCGTTAATCGTTTACAAAGGTGCAAAATATGCAATGCTTATGTATCCCATGGGCGGAGACAGCTCAGGTCAGGCTCCACCCCCTCTGGACTTTTAGTTCTGCACTCAGCTTTGTCTTCATCACTTATACTGCAGTTTAAAAGAATTTTTTTAAGAACATTATTATGATGTTTTTCTGCACACAGGAGGCCATTGAGACATTTAAAGAAGCGCTGAAGTTGAAGTCCGACTTTATCGATGCGCACAAAAGCCTGGCTCAGGCATACAGGTGACACACACACACACACACACACACACACACATGCACCTACACATTCAGCTTATCATACCAGCTTAGCTTAATGTGGCTTTTATGCATTAGCATGTCATCATGGTTGTTTTTAAAGGCGCGTATGTGATTTTTTTTTATAAGATGTGGGTGTGTGCGTTTTTTTTTTTTTTTTTTTTTTCATATTTCTTACATTCCGTGTGTGTGTAGGGAGCTGGGTGATTTCGACAGCGCCATGGAGAGTTTCCAGAAAGCTCTGCTGCTGAACCAGAATCACCTCCAGTCTCTGCAGCTCAGAGGGATGATGCTGTATCATCACGGCAGCCTGCAGGACGCCATCGGCAACTTCAAGGCGGGTGCCGTCTTCTCCCTCTCCCTTTCTCTCTCTCTCTCTCTCTCTCTCTCTCTCTCTCATACCCTCATTATAATTCAAGGACAAAGCACTTGAATAGAAGCAAACAGTAACCAGTCCTACGTTCATATACAGTAGGAACACAGTTTAAAAAGGGAACTGTGTGTTATTTTTCAATATTTAAATAGTGTGACAAAAATATTGGTGCCCGTGACAACTCTTTGTTCTGTGAGTGCACTCCTAAGCTCCGAAAATCATTTATAATCATTAGATGTTTTTTCAGTCAATGTGAGGAAAATTCGTGATTTATAACTGAATTGATTTTTTTTTTCTTCTCTTTGTGTTCAGTTAATGGAGCTTGTGAGTGCACTCGCAGAACAAAAATCCTTTAGTTTGAGTCTCAAACCCGCTCATTACATACACTTTCACCATTCTCGAAACACAGCAAGCACTAATGAGGTCTCAAAACACGCACGTTAGATGTTGTGCGCGTTTACAAAAAGCCGTCTGATCAACACGCGCTCAAGATTTTGGAGTCGGGTAAAATGTTATCGCTTGAAGGTGGTGCATCTGGCATCCCATGCGGTAGGAGTGAATTATTTGCAAAGTTTGTTGAGAAATAATAATTACGGCAAATCAATTAGAGATAATTGAAAAGTTAGTTAGACAGTTAAGTCAGGACCCAAGCACTATGACATGAGCCCTAGTTTGTGTCACGTCATAGTGTGAAGGATTATTATTAAAATTGCGTGAGAGTCTCACACGAGATTTTGCTGTGTAGTTCATACAGACGTGCATGTGTGCATGTGAAACCCGGTATACATTTAGAACTCGTTAAGCTGAACAACTTTCACATTGCATGTCAAGGGCTCAGCTCAACAGGAAGTCAGTTATTTTGGGTCATTTGCAAAATGCACTCACTGGAATTTGTTCGGGAATTCCTAAGGAAATGTCACAATGGTGTTGGTATCATAGCGCAGGGTGCTTGGGCCCGCTCATTCATTTTAATTTGAAGTTAAATGTTAAACTCTTGTATTTGACGTTGTATTTGATAAATCTGAGGTATAAAACTTTTTTAAAAGTTAAAAAAGGTTCATGGTCTTACAGTCGTACAAGGATTGGAAAAAAATGTAATATCAAATCCAAATACTTATGAAATGAACACACCTACAGGATTGGCATCGAGCTATCATGATAATATATCGGGCTGTCGCTGGTCATTTTCACCGCTGTATTTATAATACAAAAAAAACTTTAGAAATCTTTTTAGAGAGACCATGAGTCATGTCTAATGGCTCAGATATTGTTGTTTTTGTTGTTGTTGTTGTTTTTTATATCAGTTTCCTTCCGAACCTTGTGAAAGATACTGACGTTGTGTTGTGTTGTCTGTGCAGAGGTGCCTGCAGCTGGAGCCGTATAACGAGGTGTGTCAGTACATGAAGGGCCTGAGCCACGTGGCCATGGGGCAGTTCTATGAAGGCATCAAGGCTCAGACTAAAGTCATGCTGAACGACCCGATGCTGGGCCAGAAAGCCAGCTCCGAGTATCTCAAAGTCAAATACCTCCGAGGTGATAAGTTGGTATTGTACTTAAGTGCTTTTTTTTAAACTCAAGAGTGTCTTTATGTTTACGCTCTCTCTCTCTCTCTCTCTCTCTCTCTCTCTCTCTTTCTTCCCTCTCTCTTCTTCGTTCCAGAGTACTCTCGATACTTGCACTCTCACCTGGACATCCCTGTAGCCGAGTACAACGTGGATCAGGATCTTCCCGGGAACTTTAAAAACCACTGGGCGAAAAACCTCCCGTTCCTCATCGAGGACTACGAAGAGCAGCCTGGACTGCAGCCGCACATTAAGTAAGTGTGTGTCATTGTGTGAAGGATCCGTTTAGAACATCCCAATTGTTTTGCCACCTTTTAATAAATGTTGTTTACAATTTTATTATTTTTTTAAATTAAGGGACGTTCTACCTCAGGATTTTGAGAGTTACTCCGAGGATGTGCAGAAGCTGATCTGTACGGCGGATCACCTCGGCACGCTCATGCAGTACAACACATCGGGGTTCCTGTCCAATCAGCGCATCCACAGAGGTCAGCCCTCAAACCTACTAGCGCTTCTTTTGTCTAAATGTCTGGAAAGGAGGAAAATAATGACTGAGCCAACCGGAACATCTGTCTGTCTGTCTGTTGATCTGTGTTAAGCCATGGGTCTGGCCAGCATAGAGGTGATGCAGGCCATGCAGCGGACGTGGACCAACTCGAAGGTGCGCGTCAACGGCAAAACCAGGCAGCTCCAGTGGAGAGACATGTTCGACATTGCTGTTAAGTGGAGGAGGTACTGCGTTCTGGAAGGAATATATGCAAATATAGTGGGTTTTTTATATTCTCAAGAGATCTGATGGTGTGTGTGTGTGTTTGCGTGTTTGTGTAGGATCGCTGATCCAGATCAACCTGTCTTGTGGTTGGATCAGATGCCAGAACAGAGCCTGAGCAGAGGATTTAATAATCACATCAACCTTATCAGGTGCAACGACACACACACACACACACACACACACACACACACACACACACACACACACCTTATAGCTGACGCTCTCATTTACCAGTTTGAACAGGTTCTTTTGCCCCATACTTGTTTTAAATTTTACACTGATGTATGTGAATATGAAATATGAAGCACTTATAATAACTGCTTATGGTGAAGACCGGATGATGTTAAAAAATACGAATCAGACTAAAAGAATAAACGGTGTCCTCGACTTACAAACTAGTTCCCCTCCGGGATCATGTTCGTAAGTCGGATTTGTTCTCAAGTCAGACAAAGTGAATCTTATACGACTTTGACACGAATGTACAATCTTAATCATACCATCCACTCGACTAAATTTCTGTCCCCTTTTCCACACACTGCCATCATGTGACCCAAATCCGTAACCGTACTTAAGGAACTGAATCTCACACATCTGATGTAGCAGTGTTGTCTCTGTCTCGAAAGCTATTTTGTCTCAGAGCTGTTTTCCACTGTATTGGACTGTGAACTCTGTTTTGTTGAGGATTTTCCAAAATTAGGATTATTCACCGTCAGGACAGTTTTACAGGACAGACATTTTCTATCATTTTTCATTTTCATTTTCTACCGGTAAGTAGAACCGTGGTCCGTTCATATCTGCAGAAATTCGTAACTCGAATGTTCGTAAGTCAGGGACTACCTGTATATTATGTTTGTTAGTAAACTCCTGGCCGGATTTGGTAACATGGAACAATCAACAATGTTTCACACACTGGAAAAAATAATGATTGTGAGTGTAGGTGAACCTGAACAATTTGTAAGAAAAAAAAAAAAGGTCAGAGCAGCAGAAATGGGATCACATTATATCGGACAAAACATCAGATCAGAAACATCAGGAAGGAAACGAACACAACAGAGATCGCTGAGAAAATGTCTGATGTCAGACAGAACGGAAAATTTATGAGAGAATGTAAGAGAGTAAGGAATCCATGCTGGATATCAGAGAGAACATAGCAGGTATCAGAGAGAACTTTCAAAAAGAAACATCAGATGAAGGATAGAGCATTTAGAGGAGAACATATTGGATATTTGAGAGAACTTATCAGAAAACGTCTGCACTAGAGAAAAACAAATCAGAAACGTATTGGATACCAGAGAGAATGTATTGGGTATTGGATCGAGCGTTTCAGAGAAAGCGACAGATATAAGACAGAACATACAGGAGAAAACATCCTGTATCAGAACGAATGTAACGATTGCCTGAGAGAAGATATCAGAGAAAATGTCAGCCGTAGAGAGAACATATTGGATATTGGAGGAAGCGTTGGAGGAAAGAAATCGACTACTGCAGAGAACAAATCTGATACTGGAGAGAGAGAGAGAGAGAACATATCGGAGACGATGCACGAATACCAGACAGAAAGTATAAGATTGCAGAGAGAACGTTTCAAAGAAAACATCAACGTAAAAAAAATATGATGTCAGAAAATACAAGAAACATCCTGTGTCAGAGAGATCACATCTGATACCAGAGCGACGATGTACAGTATCAGATAACAAAGAGAATGTATCGGATTTCAGAGAGAACATATTGGATATTAGAGAGAACACTGAAGGAAACGAAAAGGATATCAGAGAATACAGCAGATATCAGACCAAGGCGTGTTGAGAACATCCTGTAAAGGTGAGAACGCATCAGATATCAGCGAAACTGGATGAGGGAGACATCATGTCCATATCAGACAGAAGGTATCGGATTTTGGATCCTGTAAGGACAATTGGAACAGGTTTTAGAAATTAGTTTTCTACATCATAATCATACAGCTTAAGCAGGGCCCGTGCACGATGACATCAGCACGATGAGGACGCAGCGACGATCGGCCCAACCACCTGCGCCATCGCCTCACTGGCGCACAGGAAAGACACGTACAGTTGTGACAGCCCCTTAAACTTGGAATTGCCATGTTCAGTGACATCGGTGTCCCTGGCTGAGACAGGTGCTTGGACCCGCTCATCGCTGCTATAGGGTGCAGGACTCTCTTGTTAGGATTGTTTTTTTTTTCCTTATATTTACATGTCATACTTTATTTTAAATGGTAAAATTGCTGTTGTAACTGTGTGTGTGGTTCAGGGGTCAGATCATCAACATCAGATACATGGAATACTTCAGCAGCATCCTGGACTTCATCAAAGACAGAATCTTGGTGTATCACAGGTAAGGTGGAGGTGGTGGTGGTGGTGATGATGATGATGATGCAGGAGCGCTCTATCAGTTTAACATCGTCCCTCGCTCGTGTGTTCCTCAGCGCGTACAACGCTCGAGGAGTGCAGGAGGTCAAGCAGGCACTGGAGGACGTCAGCAAAGTGGAGGACCTGCTGCCTATAATGAAGGTAACACGTCTTTACAACATTGTCAGTTTCACCACACACGGTGCAGCAGTCTAAGTGTGTGTGTGTGTGTGTGTGTGTGTGTGTGTGTGTGTGTGTGTGTGTGTGTGTCTTTTAAAGCAGTTCAACAGTAAAACCAGAGACGGGTTCACGGTGAACTCGAAGGTGCCGAGTATGAAGGACGCTGGGACGGAGTACGACGGCTTCACCGTCACCATCACCGGAGACCGGTCAGGCACCACGCCCCCCTCCTGACCTTTCACCTTTCTCCCCTGAAACACTGCAGCCGTCATTGTTGTTAGAACTGTGTTAGTTGTCCTTAGCGTGTGTTCCAAAATATCTCCAAACACTCAGTACGAGTTAAGTGAGTTAAGTGACTTTTTTGCGCACACACACATGTGCACACACACACGCACGCAGAGGCATCATTGGTGTTTGACTCGTATTGATTTAATGTTTTCCCATGCTGTCATGGAGTCTGACAACAGAACACACACACACACACACTCTGTTTTGATTTGGGGTGTGTCTGTAACTGTGGTGGGTTTGGATTACAATCAAAAGTGGTGTGTGTGTGTGTGTGTGTGTGTGTGTGTGTGTGTAGTGTGGGAAACATGCTGTTCTCCGTGGAGACTCAGACCACAGAGGAGAGGACGCAGCAGTACCAGTCAGAGATCGAGGCTCTGTATAAAGACCTGACGGCGAAAGGCAAAGCACTCATGCTGTCCTCCGAGCTGGGGGTGTGTTTACTTTTGCTCTCGCTGTCTGTCTGTGTTAGCATCACATTTAAAGATAAAAGAATAAGACAAACCTTTTACTCTCTCTCTCTCTGTGACACCTTTGCTCTCTTCCTCTGTTTCTATCTGAAGTTCATTCTCTCTCGTCCCTGCTTTCTTTAAAAAAAAATTTTCTCCTTCTTTCTCTCTCGCTCGTTCCCCTCAATTTCCCTGTCACACACACACACACACACACACACACGCACACACACACTCTTCCTCTCCAAATGTTTGCCTTTCAACTTTTCCTCTACATCTCCTCTGTCTCTCTCTCTTCCTGTCTCTGACATTCTTTCTCTCGCCCTCTGACATTTCATCTCTCTTTCGCTCTCTTCCCTCAATTTCCTCAGTTTCCTTACATTTTGTCTCTCTTGCTCCCTCTCTCTTTTACTCTCACATTCTCTCTCGCTCTGTCCTTATTCTGTCTTTCGTTATTATTATTATTGCTGTCGTTATTTCTCTCTCTCGCGTCCACCCTCTGTCTTTCACTGTTTTTGTCGAGGCATCTTTCTCTCACTCTCTCTCTCTCTCTCTCTCCCTGTCTTTTAGAATAACGCTCACAGTCCATTGGCTGGAGAGAGGTCTCATGTCTCTGTGCTGAACTTTACAGTGAATGAGTAATGTTTATTGTAGAATTTATAATACTCACTGTTTATCTCTCTCCCGTTCCTCTGTGTCTGTGTGTGTGTGTGTGTGTGTGTGTGTGTGCAGGATTCAGATGCGGTGTGTAACCTCGTCCTCTCGCTGGTCTATTATTTCTGTAACCTCATGCCCCTGTCCCGAGGCTCCAGGTACGGATGTGTCGAGCAGACACGTGGTCGATCTTCTCGTCTCAAGCAGCTTAGTAGCGATTGTGACCTGAAGCCTTGTTGGGTGTCGAGGCTTCAGAACCGAAAGATTCTTTTCAAATTCTGTGTAGCAAATAGATTCAAGCTTCGCAAGCAACACAATTAATATGGACATGCAGCTGCAAGTAATATTGCATTCAATATAAGTGTGTGTGTTGCACATAAATACCATGTCTGAATCTTTGAAAATTAAGTGAATAATCAGTAGAGTTAAACCATGACTTTATACTGTTTTTGAGTTCCTCAAACAATCTAATAAACCCTCAATAAGTGCTTATAACGGTATTTTAACATCATCAGGACCTCTAAAACAAAACCCTACCGCAGCATCGGTACTCGACATGTTCTTTTATTATTTCAGTACAGCAGAGGCGTGTCATTTTAGACTCGTTTACAAAAAAAATAAATAAAAATACCTGTTCATTAAATAATTTTTAAAGAAAACCTAAGAAAGAAAAGCACATGATCGAGCTTTCGTTCCGTCTGGAGGGCGGAGCAGCTACTTTTAGAACCATAAAAGCCACAAAAGTGAGTAAGAAACGAGAAATTTGTTGTTTTAAAAAGTATCAGATCTGTGTGATTGTTTTGCTGTTTAGAATTTGCCCTCGTGAGATGATGGTGGAAGTTACAGATTTTGAAGCATGTACAGATTTACATACCGCAGCTTTAATTCGACACATCATAGATAATAGAGATGAGCAAAATGGATTCTGTAATGTATCGTGGTGATTCTATTGTGTAACGATTCATATATCGCGACACTGACTCCAGAAAAGTTTTTCAATTTTTTTTTTCATTTATGCGTTTGTATTTGAGCTGGTAATATGTTGCAGTTCCTCTATAATCCTACAGGTGGTACACAGTGTCGAAAAAAAAATAGTCAATTGGGACATTTATAAAATCTTGATACTTATAGAATCGCACCACGGATCAAATCATGGTCGTAGGTATCGTGATATCATTGTATCGTGTCGTCCCTGGTTATTCCCGTTCCTAACAAATAACACGGTGTGTTTAAAGATGGCTTTCGGAGATTTAGCAGTACAGGTTTGTTTGATAGTGGAGGATCTTGTCCTGTAACGATTCATGTTTGGTTTATTGTGGAATTTATTTATGTGTGTGTGTGTGTGTGTGTGTAGTATCGTGGCATACTCAGTGGTAATGGGAGCTCTGATGGCGAGCGGGAAAGAAGTTGCAGGCAGAATTCCAACCGGAAAGGTAAAGACGAGAAAAACTAAGCCGTCCTCAGAGCACAAGAACGTTGTGTTTGTGTATAAAGTAGAAACCCGATGTTTCATCTTTCAGCTGGTGGATTTCGAAGCCATGACCACGCCCAGTCCTGACCGCTTCACCAAAACGGCCAAAAGCTGGATGAACTTGAAGAGGTGAGGATTCGGCTCAGGGGCTAGGAATGATTGATTAATTTCCAAATCTTTCTTTCTTTAAGAATACTAGGTGGTAGGTCGACAAATCAGGAACAATTAGATTTTCATGTGTATTGATTAATGAGACTCGAGCTAATTGGTAGTGGAATTAGTCGGGGAGTACGATCTTTCCGTCTCAAAGAAGACACCACCACTTTTTGTGATTTGTCCACCCCTGACCACCTGATCCCTTACATGTGATCACCTAACATTCCTCTCGTCCTCTGTCTCCTTCACACAGTCTGCCCAGCTGGTACCAGAACCTTCCGTCTGTACCCGAGACCTTCCAGTTCGCCAGAACCATGATCGAGGTCCTGAATACAGACGCGTCCTCGCACTGTCCCAAAACATCCTAAAAGGCCGTCTCCACCCCGCGCGTCTCTGCTCGTCCCCCGTTCCCTCTTCTCAGTCTTCCATTGCAAAGCTCTCCATCAGAGAGCATCTCAATTGACCCCTGAAGCACACTTGACGAACTTGAAACCCTGTGATAAATCTCTTTAATTTCTCACAACAATCAAAAGGGCTCGATTATCAGCTGATGATTTTTAAATCAGGAAGAATCCACAACTGTGAAGAACGGCGTGCTCACATCCAGAGTTATTAAAATACTTGAATACTAACGAGGGATTAAAGCGAAGTCTTAGAAGGAAATCGAGTGCCACTCGATGACATCACTGAGTCACAAACTACTGTGAATTTGAAGAAAGAATTTTTCAGTTGAAACGCTGCTCGTTCACCGTGTTTTAGTTCAGAAATGTTTGTTTTATCCACTTTTAAGTCTACTTTTTTTCTTCTCCAGTTTAAAGAACGAAGCCTCAAGGACATTTCAGTGTTTAGGAATTAAACTTGAACACAACGGTATGTGAGGCTTCTCAGAGCAGCGTCGGAAATGAATAAACATCTTGAGTTCATGCAAATATGTCTTGGATTTTTCTCTTTTTTTATGATATCCAACAGAAAAACATAAAATCTCCTGCTTGCAGGTTATAGTAATATCAACTATGGTAAATGTTAAGAAAAAGTGCTTTGATTCATCTCAAAAACATCCCATGGAATTTATAATGATAGGAATTCTGACTCCTTTTTACTGAATCAGATCATTTGACTCACTGAGTCGATTCATTCAGATCCAAAATGACTCCCTGGTCAGCGATCGATCTTTTTGAGGCTGAAATATTCAATTCAATTCCATCTAATTTTATTTCTATAGCGCTTTTAACAATGGTCATTGTCTCAAAGCAGCTTCACAGAAATGAAAAGAACATTTATGGAAGTGTGTATGTGTGAGGGAAAATTTGTCTAGATAATAATGAGATTGTCCCTGATGAGCAAGCCAAGCATGACGGCGACAGTGGCAAGGAAAAACTCTGAGATGGCAATAGGAAGAAACCTTGAGAGGAACCAGACTCAACAGGGAACCCATCCTCATCTGGGTGATGACGAGTAACAGATATTGTATAACATCATGTGTGTCATGCAGCTGAAAGTTCGATGTAACAGAAGTTATCTAAATTAACATGAAGTCCAGTTCAGCACAGGGATGAGTCAGCAGGTGCAGAGGGCAGATGTGGTCTGGATCACTGGGAGCTCAGGAGAAGCATGTGTAGCTCCAACCATCATGAAGCAGAATCCAGCTGGAGCTGGTCCTTGTCTGGATGTCTCAGGATCCTCGCAGGGTTGGCCTCGGTCTACTGAAGCTAGCAAAATCTCCAGATGCCTCGGGAGAAATAAAGAGAAGGGAGAGAATTAGCGTAGTTGCCATTCAGGATAGATGAACTGGAGCAGGAAGGTAATTAAATGAATTATGTGTATGCCAGATTAAAGAGATGCGTCGTGAGTCTACTTTTAAACTGGGAAACTGTGTCTGGGCCCTGAACACTGTCTGGAAGGCTATTCCAAAGCTTTGGAGCTAAATATGAAAATGCCCTACCTCTTTTTGTAGATTTTGATATTCTGGGAGTTTTGTGATCTTAAGAAACGTGGTGGATTGTAACGTACCAGAAGACTGGCTAGATATGTTGGGAGATAAACCTTTTAGAGCCTTGTATAAAAGTAATGCTATTTTGTAATTAATTCTAAACCGAATGGTTCTATGAGACGGTATTCCAACCAGTTAACATTACAACATAGTGACTCGTATAGAGGAGTCGGCAGAGGCATACGAAGGGAGTCGACTCTCTCGAAGAGTCGATTCGATGGGAAACGAGACGTCAGTAGTGTGCTTGAAAGTGAACTAAAGATTCGACAGGATTGTCGTTTTCCTGCAGAGACGCCAACCGGTTCTACTCGGTTCTTCGGGATGACTTCCGAGACCAGACATCATCGCTCGTGTAGCGAATGGAGGTTTGCACTACAATGCACGAATCATCCATTCGTTCCAGCATGTTGGCCTGTACTTCACACGAAAGTCTTGTACAGTATTTCGACCAACATCAAACAAGAGAATCAATGCCACCAGATGGAAAACAGGTTCTGGGAAAAATCACTGCTGCTGTTATTCATGGAATTATTTTTAGCGTTTATTTCCAATGATTTCATCTTGACCTCGACGGCCTCCCTGTTTGTTTGGTCTTTGTTTCCAAAGGTTGCACCGTTCTTAAGGAAAGCCAATTATTTTTTTTCGAGGAATTTCTTCTGTGTCCTCTGGGGAACTAAACTGCCAAGAAATCTTTACTCTCCTTTCAGCCTGTCTATTGTTCTGTTCATTAGAGTGATGTTTTCATCCGAAGCAACAGGATGTTCCTGAGCAGTTGAGGCTAGTCGAGACCCTCAGGCGAAGATCTTGGACCTAACACTGGTAGCTTGGCCGCTGCAACTGATTAAAGCATCACATCCCATTCTGATGGACTTGGACTATTTGCCAGTTAGGCTGCTTGCTGTTTCCAGAATAAATATGGCCTTGGTATTGTGTGAACCAGTTTTAGCCCCCATGTTTGACCAAACCAGATGAAGAAACCTTGAGAGGAACCAAACCTTGCATTCTCTTCAGGTTCTGTCTGGGAATAATTTGATATCTTGTATGAATAATCCCAGTGTAACTGGGATACAAATCTTAGATTTCATCAGGTCCTCACTACACACTTCCAGTGCAAGCTGCAACTTATTAGAATGTCTGCATGTTGTCTTAGAAACACCTTTGGAGCAATCAGATAAATAAATAAATAAATAAATAAACCAACAGCACTATGGTTTGAATCAGTTTAATATATTATGACAGAAATCATTGATCATATCATTTCTAGGAAAGAATCCCTCAAGGTGCGCTTTCGGATTTAAAGTGAAACAAGGGTCAAGTCTCGACAAACACGGACGGATGTTTTCACAGAAACGACCTTGTAGATGTTGCAGATCCCGTTTCAGGCGTACCTTTGTTTATAGCATCGAGGAATGTTACTCATACTCGTGGAATGGGACACGATAATCCACAATTCCGGAGAAATATTGCTCAACACTGGGGAGGAGAAAAATATCAGTTCTTGAAGCGTCCATCGCTGTTCGTCCCATGGGTGGGTGTTAAGAAATACTAACAGATTCATAAAGGATTATTAATAATCAAAGGAGACATACTATACAAAGATAAAATGTGTGTGCGTGGTTATTTGGGAACCCCCCCCCACAAGGTAGTGTAATACTAAAACTCCTATCTAATGCCTTCCCTAAGCTGAAGGTGGGACGCTATTAGGTGCAGTGAGTTGTCTCGAAGAAAGAGATACAGTGTACATGTACTTTAGTGGAGACAATAATACTTCCGGGTCGTTTATGAATTATGGGATGATAAGAGACATGGCCTACATATTTCTGGCCCTGAAATTAGCTCTCAGCTGGACAGCTCTGTAACTCACAAGAAACATCGTTGCAACTGGCCGGTTGTGAAGGAAGGCGGCTTAAGGGTGAAAAAAATATTTACAAACTGCTCTCCTTTAAATTTGAGTTGTAGGATATCACCCCTTCCTACAGAAACACTCAAGAGTCAGAGCTCAAGCTTCAAACTCGCACATGTAGTACATGCGCCGGTCGCAGTAGTTGTCCCACCAGTCACCGTCGTCGGAGGACATGGCGACGCAGTTCTCCCGTTTCCCGCCATCGGGCTGGCTTGACAGGAAGTGCTTCCTCCACTGGAAATAAGTGACCCGGGTTCCGTCGTCAAACAGGTAGAGCCCCTCGGAGCGCAGGTCATTGATGCCCAGCCACACGGGCCAGTTACTGCCAGGCAACGCCAGCTTCACGTACTCAGCCAGAGCCTCTTGTTCACGCCGGTCCCGCGGCATTGCCATGCGTCCTCCGCGCTCCTGGCATTTCTGAGACGCGCCAACGTAGGTCTCGTACACGCGGTACACCAGGAAGCACTTCTGCCCCACCTTCCGGCCCTTAACGCAACCTGATAAAAAAAAAAAAAATACATTCAACCAATCGCAATCCTAAAATGACAAAGTTGTCGATCAGCCCGCCGTCATTTCCGGTCCACAAACCTTCGAGACGACCAACTTCTTTGCGGTTGTCCTTGCAGAAGTTTGAGATGTCGTGGATGGAATCCTCGACGTCAGCCACTTTGCCCTCAATCCGTAACAGCCTGTCCAGGAGCTGGGTCACCTTCACGTCCAGCGTGTAGTGGCCCACGTTCAGCTTGTGCAGGGCCTGGTCCATCGCCGCCAGCCTGGACACTGAGGCACACGTCAAAAAACAAACAAGACTTGCACGACTGGCTGATTGGTTTCTTCATTTCGGGCTGTCTACATTTTTCTTGCCCTGAAATTAGCTCCGCCCAACAGAAAGAACAAAGATGTTTAGCTTGGCTCACTTTACAAGCTCAAAACAAAAACATGTAAACAAATGATGGAAGGCAGAAGAAGGTTTTTTTTTTTTTTTTTTTAAGACAAACCGCTCCTTAAAATTTTGTCCAAGTTTTTTTTTTTTTTTTTACTTTCAAAAGCTAAATGTATTTAAGATTGAAGCAGATATTTTATTATTAATAAATCTCAGCGCGGTACAAATGCGTAATTAGGTTTAATGCCATAACTCAGACGTTTACACCCTGCTGTTTTTCTTTTGTGATCCATCAAAGTAACCCTTTGATGATGACTTGCGTGTCTAGAGCAGCTTCTGTGCGCGCCTGTCTCATCACGCCTGTTCTAGGTGATGGTACAAACAAACACACTGCCTGAAGTTTGCGTTGTTAGGAGACGCACACAAGTAGTTGTAGTTGCTTTCGTAGTCGGTTTCGGCGACCGTGGGCTCGGGCTCGGGTTCTGGCTCGGGCTCGGGCTCGGGCTCTGGTTCTGGCTCGGGATCTGGTTCTGGCTCGGGCTCCTCGATGTCTGGGGTGTCTCCTCTTGGTCTCTTTCCGTTTGAGTCACTCTGCAATCAGAGGACACCAAACAAACACAGTGTAAACACTGCATGCTGTAAATACAACTCTTAATACTGCACAAGAGATGCCCAATTTAATGACCACAGCTGTAACTACTGCATAACAATTCTAACTGCAGGCTGCACAAACTTTAAAACACATCACATGGAGTGACTGTACAGGAGTGACTGCATACTGCAAGAACAGCTTTAATTACTGGGAAAGAAATACCAGACATTACAAATACAGCTGTACTGTCTGCAAAGAAAGTTATGATTCATGCAACTCCAACTGGGAAATGCTGTGCAGGAAATACCGCATGTGGCAAATACAGCTTTAAATACTGCAAAAGAAATATCGCAAATTGTGAATACAGGCCAAAATACTGCCAAAGAAACCCTGCACATTACGAGTATGGCTGTAAATACTGGGAAATAAAGAGCACACTTTATGAGTGCAGTACAGAGTCAATACTGCAAAGGCACAATATTGTGCAGGAAACACAACACATTACAATTCCAGCTGTAAATACCATACATTATGAATATGGTTGTAAATACTGCCAAAAAAATACCATGGGACGAGTTGGTACCATGGTAATACCGCAATGGAAATACCAAATTCACATTATGAATACAGCAAAAATAAATACCGGACATTACAACTGCACCTGGAAAAAATGAACTGGACATTGAATACCACAACTCCAACAGGAAATACTGCAAAGGAAATACAACATGTTCCAAATACTCACTCATCATCTATACCATGTAATCCTGTATTCAGGGTTACAGGGACCTGGACGTGGAGACTATTCCAGGAGACTTAGGGCACGAGGCAGGATACACCCTGGACAGGGTGCCAATCCATCAGAGGGCACACGTACAGACACACACACATTCACACACTACGGGCAATTTGGGAACGCCAATTAACCTAACCTACATGTCTTTGGACTGTGGGAGGAAACCGGAGAACCCGGAGGAAACCCATCAAGCACGAGGAGAACATGCAAACTCCATGCACACAGAGATGGGAATCGAACCTGGCTGGTAAACGAACCCGGACCCTGGAGGTGCAAGGCGACAGTGCTAACCACTACACCACCGTGCCGCCTGTTACAAATACTGCAGAGGAAATAAAACGCATTACAAATGCAGGTGTAAATACTGCAAAAAATAATTGTCAGGGGTCGCTCAGTGGTTAAGGCATTGGTCCGAAATCCCACAACCACCAAATTGTCCCTGTTGGGCCCTTGAGCAAGGCCCTTAACCCTCGACTGCTCAGATGTATAATGAGAAGATGTAAGTCGCTCTGGATAAGGGCGTCTGCCAAATGCCTAAATGTAAATACTACACATTACCAAACACTGCAAAGGAAATGTAACACATTACAGATTCAGATCAAAAATCTTGCAAAAGAAATACTGATGAAGAAATACCGCACATTATAAATACAGCTGGAACTGCTACATTTTACACACTCATCTGCAGTTACCTTACGCGACATGTTACTGCATATACAGTGAAGTACTGCACAGAAAATGATGTGTCTGACAAATCCAGCTGTAAATACCGCAACTTAAGCACAAAGACACGCGCACGCAGCTGGAAGTGCCGCCCAAATGCAGTAATATTGCACGCTGCCCGTACAGCTGTAAGATAGCACACGAGGAGCGCTTGTGCCTAAGGAAATGCCGCCTGTGTCAATACAGCTGTGAGATTTTGGAACGACGCCTGCGGAACCCCTCAGCTGGAAAGAGTCCACGAGGAATTCTGTACACCTGTCCAATCACGGCAGCAAACACTACGCAACAACACAACAACACAACAAGGGAATGCCTTCATTTCTGGGTCACCTGTGAGGATGGTGATGATGAAGAATGCATCACTGTAAATGCAGCACAATGTCAGTGTTATTTATCTTTTGGATAATTGGACAAAATGAATCAAATAAGTTCATCACTCGATCATTCGGTTTGGGGTTTGAGTCGAGCTGGTGGTGTGGAAGAGTCTCACCTGGACATCCTGAGCAGGCTGGTCCCGGGCGAGCGCGGTGGCGTTTCCTCCGGTCTCGGCCCAGGACGCGTGCGGCAATGCCAACGCGGCAAGCAGGAGCACCGCTAACTCCATCTTCTGCTCTCTGTCGTTCTCTCCGTCTGAAACGTTCTGTCTGTCTCTGTGCTGCTCGCTCCCTCGCTTCCTCGCTCCGTCCTGACTGATCTTGTCCAACAACAGGAAACCCTCTTCCCACCTCCCACTTCCACCGAGTGTTAGCTCTCTCTCTCTCTCTCTCTCTCTCTCTCTCTCTTTCTTTCTCTGTGTGCGTGTGTTGCACACTCACACTCTTATTCATTCATCTCTATTTAGGAAAAAAAAAAGGAAAAAACCCTGAGGCCTGTCTTGTTGGAACAAAGCCCGTTGTAATGTGTGAAATCTTCCAGTGCCTCCTGGAGCAGGTTGTAATGGTTGTGTGTGTGTGTGTGTGTGTGTGTGTGTGTGTGTGTGTGTGTGTGTGTGTGTGTGAGCGAGCAGCAAGCTCAGTTTCCTTTAAGCATGGAAGGAATTCTGAGCACCGGCCGGGGCCACACAAAATGCTCTCATTCTTTCTCCAGTGTTTGGATGAGACGGAGGACGGAGGCGTGGAGTCTGGCCCGAAGTCCTCGAGTCCTTTTCCTTTTTCATTACACAACTAACTTCATTTCACTAAATCTGTCCCAGATGAGAATAAGCGCAGGACACAAAGAGCACTCTATTACACAGCACTTTAAACTCGGCTCGTGAAGCTTAACGAGCTCGTCTCCGGCGTCACAGCTAACGAGACTTCTTACATTCGTGGCCTGATGAAGTTCTGGCAGAAAAATGAAACCTAAAAAAGCCTAAAATAGAGTCCGCATGCAAGGAATTACAGTAATTGGAGATTTACAGCCTCCACCCAAAAAGAAAATGTGGCAAAATTATTGGCACCCACATATTCCAATGAAAGCAGTGTGTACAACACATCAGATACAGATCAATAAGCATTCATCAAATGTGTCGCAATTTTTCAAAACCCAGGTACATAAACTCAAAACGGGAAGTGTCGGTCCTTACTGAACATCGTATCCTTCATTCTGTTTGGAGTGCTGGAGAGCCAAGTCGACTAATCTGCACGACTGTAGGAGGAGACCAGAGGAAACCCACCAAGCACAGGGAGAACATGCACACTCCATGCACGCAGACCCGAACCCTGGAGGTGAAAGGTGACAATGCTAACCATTAAGCCACTATGCTCCCGGAAGCAGAGATGTGCACTAGCTATTCAATTTTATTATTATTTAAAAAAAAAACACATCTTTAAGCATAACTTATATATATATTATACTTTATATTAATATATAATGTACAGAAATAAGTTTAGTATTAAATATTTATAACATTTTTTTTCCTGATGGGTATATACATTGTTTTGGCTGAAGCTGTACAAGTTATACCTATGGTTTTTACCGCCCCCTGGTGGACTCAAATTGAGAAATGTGAGAAATGCAAACATTTTAACATTCGGTAATTTAACATACAGTATACGAATTATACCTATGGTTTTTATCGCCATCTGGTGGACTCAAAGAGAAATGCACACATTTTAACAGTCAATAATTTAACATACAGTATACGAATTATACCTATGGTTTTTATCGCCATCTGGTGGACTCAAAGAGAAATGCACACATTTTAACAGTCAATAATTTAACATACAGTATACGAATTATACCTATGGTTTTTATCGCCATCTGGTGGACTCAAAGAGAAATGCACACATTTTAACAGTCAATAATTTAACATACAGTATACGAATTATACCTATGGTTTTTATCGCCATCTGGTGGACTCAAAGAGAAATGCACACATTTTAACAGTCAATAATTTAACATACAGTATACGAATTATACCTATGGTTTTTATCGCCATCTGGTGGACTCAAAGAGAAATGCACACATTTTAACAGTCAATAATTTAACATACAGTATACGAATTATACCTATGGTTTTTATCGCCATCTGGTGGACTCAAAGAGAAATGCACACATTTTAACAGTCAATAATTTAACATACAGTATACGAATTATACCTATGGTTTTTATCGCCATCTGGTGGACTCAAAGAGAAATGCACACATTTTAACAGTCAATAATTTAACATACAGTATACGAATTATACCTATGGTTTTTATCGCCATCTGGTGGACTCAAAGAGAAATGCACACATTTTAACAGTCAATAATTTAACATACAGTATACGAATTATACCTATGGTTTTTATCGCCATCTGGTGGACTCAAAGAGAAATGCACACATTTTAACAGTCAATAATTTAACATACAGTATACGAATTATACCTATGGTTTTTATCGCCATCTGGTGGACTCAAAGAGAAATGCACACATTTTAACAGTCAATAATTTAACATACAGTATACGAATTATACCTATGGTTTTTATCGCCATCTGGTGGACTCAAAGAGAAATGCACACATTTTAACAGTCAATAATTTAACATACAGTATACGAATCATACCTATGGTTTTCATAGCCACCTGGTGGACACAAAGAGAAATGCAAACATTTTATTAGTGAGTAATGCTCTATTTCTATAATAATTCTTTTTCTTAATAACATAATTCCTCTTTACCTTTGAATGTGTTTTTTGCCTGCATCACATCTGGTGTTTAAGTTGTGTCTTTTAAAGTTTGCACTGGAATTGTTTTTTTTTTGTGTTAATTTTGTGTATAAATCTTGACCTTGTATCTAGATCCTATAATCTCATGTGGTGTGTACATATTTTATGGCTTTAATTTGGTATAATTTCTTCTAAAGCTGGACATATAATTGGAATTTGCACTTTATTCAGGGAGTCATTTGACTCATAAAAAGAGTCGACTCTTGCTAGAGTGCTTTCTCTAGTCTAAACGTTTTTTAAAGGTTATATAAAATTTTCTTCACTCATGCTTGTTTAATCGAAACAGAGCTTTTCACTGATTTTTTTGGATTAAATTTTTGGTTATTAATAATAATAATAATAATAATAATAATGGGCAAATTATTAATGTATGGTTAAACTTAAAAATAATAATAATAAACTTGTGTTTAAACAACACACCGCAAGTCAGGAGGTGGACACCTGCTTTCTGTCATCTTTACGAACTTTGAAAACAAAAAATTTTTTTTACACTTACTGAGGGAAAATATGAAGAAAATCCCAGCTTCGATCAGATATTTGTTTCAACTCATCACAGTTGACTTTCTGAAGATTTCTATATATTTTTTATTCATTAGTTTAGCAGCCTTTTTTTTTTACTAAATGTGACTAGAAGACAAAAAAACTCAAAAAAAAATTCTCTGTGTCCAAAACTTGCTGAATGTTAAAATGTGTGCATTTCTCTTTGAATCCACCAGGTGGCGATGTGTATAACGTGTATATACGCACAGAGAAATTACACAGCGTCAGCCAAAACAGTGTAAAATATTTTAATACTAAATTCATTTCTATGCGTTATATTGATATTATTATTATATTAAATATAACATATCATACTATTTATATTTTCCTGAAGTGTGTATACATTGTTTTTTAGCAGACACATGCACACATTCTAACATTCAGTAATTCTCTTTCGTAATTTCTCTTTTAATAACAAATAATATTAAAAAAAGTATAAAAAGATTTTTTTTTACATTTTAAGGGTTTTTGACTAAATGTAAAAAAAAAAAAAGTGCATTTCTCTCTGTCCACCAGGGGGCGATGAAAACCATGGCATAGGCATAAAGAGGAACCTGGTTATATAATAAATAGAATTGTTTTGCTTTATTTTTTAAGTCACTCATCTGAAAGAAATGAATCATTGTTTCACAACAATTTTATAAAAAACGATTCATGTTAACTAGGGGAGAAGTCAAGAACAGGAAATGGTTTGAAATCTCATAAATATTTTATTTTAAACAGGTCACACAGTTGCTTTACATGATCATGACACCATACAGAGAGATATATGACAAAGTTTATATATAAAAAAAAAAAGTCTAGAAAACCCTACGACTGTAGCATAAAAGGCGGCGTTCCTTCTTCCTTTTAATAGCCCGAGATAAATCGTATAAAGCATTGCAGCACTAGTACTTAGGTCTTAATAACAAACAAAAAAAAGATGGACAACAGAAAAATTTGCAGGGACAAGGCACGACTTCGGAACAGCCTCGATATCTAAAATGCTAACAAGCCAAGATGCTAGCGCAGACTAGTTAGCGTTACGTTATAGCCTGTCAAAAATATACTTTCGCTTTTGTTCGTTCCTGAAGCGTCCCATCGTGTCCAGGCTCACCGTTCCACGTGCGTTATTGCCATATTATGAATACGTTTGCGGTTCTGCTGAATTTCAAAGCTACAATCAGTACGATGGGTTTCTTCAGAGATGTGCAAAATAAAGAACGCAAACACTTTTTGGCAGGAAACGATTCCTTAAACCAGAATGACACTAACAAGTCTTACATGCACCAGCGGGTCTGGATACGAGATACTAATTGTAGCTTTATTAAGAGTCTAAGATGATCTGGAACGAGTTTGTTTTGAGCGCATTTGTGTGTGTGTGTGTGTGTGTGTGTGTGTGTGTGTGTGTGTGTGTAGGGTGGATGTAGGAGGTCCTGTCGTCTGGAACGTTTCCGCTGCTTGAGCTCACGTTCAGGGTTTACCAGTTGTCCAAAAAGTCAAAACCGGTCTTCAGGATGGAGCTGCTTGTGTTGTACTGCAACAACAAGAAAACAAATAAACAGCTTTCATTGGTTTCCATGGTAACAGCTAAGGTGCGTATGACGGAGACATATGCGGACGTACCTGTGAAAAGGCCGGGCTTCCGGGTTGCGCGCTGTTGTCTTCCTTCTCTTTGTCGCGAGTCGACTCCGAGGGTGTTTTGGCGCTCAGGCCGGGACTGAACACGTCCTCCAGAGTGCTGCTGACGGATGGCAAGGTGCTCTGAGATCTCTCCCAGCCCCCTAGAGGCGCACTGGGCGCCGGGGCGACACTTATAGGCGTCGGCGTGACGCTCAAGTTGACGCTCAAAGGCGCCGGGGTGATTCCGACAGGCGCAGGAGGGGGTGGAGCCGGCGGTTTCGTCACTCTCGGTTTAGCGGGACGGGGCGCCGCGGGTTCCTGCGCCGCTTCTTTGGATACGGAATCGGACCTCATGTACGAAGGCAGCGGCTTCTCCCCTTTCTCCAGAGACTTGATCTGACTCGGCGTGAGCGACTGGAAGTCCGCCTTCTCGCCCTCCAGGCGCGACCTCTCAGCGTTCAGCTTCCAGAAAGACGCCTCCTCATCACGCCGCGCCGACACGGATACCTCGGGCCCGGGCGTCTTGCTGCTCTGAGACGTCTTGGGTTTGGATTCGGGAACGGACGACGACGTGGAGGACGAGGAGGAGGACTCTGAGGCGCCGGTTATCACGCTGAATTCCAGCTGACTCTGTGTGGAGAGAAGAAAGAGCAAGAAATGTGAGAGAACTATGAAGAATGTGGGACAGGGGATTATTTTTAGTCGCGGTGGCGTCCTACATACTTTAGTCTCCCAAGAAAACGGCGCGGAGTGTTCGTCCTGCCAGGTCAGATCCTAGAGAAGGGAAGAAAAACAACGAGGGATTAAACCTTTAGAGAATGATGAGTTTATAGAGACAGTGTCTAGGGGACAGGACACGATCGCACAGATGTCCCCTACACAGGTGTCCTGGACAGGATTAGGGAACGAGCCCTGGATCGGCAGTGACTCTGACCTCCTCTCCGAAGTGCACGGTTTTCTGCCCGGTCTGGATCAGCAGTTTTGGGTAACACACCACTTCCTCCCGGTCCGTCCGGTGCATGGCGTAGCGCGCGCGGACCTTCGGCTCCATCATCCCGTCGTCGATCGCGGTGTCCTGCTCGGCGGGGGACATGTCCTCCCAGGCCTCGCCGTACTTCTCCTTAATCTTCTCCCGCTCCTGCATTATCTTCCGCGCCATGGAGTTGATCGAGCTGAAATACTCGTACTTCTTCGCCTCGGTGAGCCGCGGATCCGCCGCCGCTCCCTCCATCGCCGTGGCGGCCATTTTCCCTTCTCTCCTCAAACAGAGGCTCAGTGACGTCATGACAACCGGACCAGTGGGGCGGGGCGGCGACTTGGATTCCACGGCAGCCACGCCCCAAACATTCCATAAGCCGATCATATAGGAAGGCTCTTAACTTCCGGGTTTTATTCTAGAACAATCGATTAAAATAAATAAATAAAAAATAAATAAACGGTCTGAAACTGTTGTTGAAACGTTGTTTCTTTGTTTATTTATTTATTATATTGGTTATTTATTTGGTTATTTGGTATATATTACAAACAAAATAATATATATACACCAAATAAATATATACCAAATAACCAATATAATATATATATATATATATATATATATATATATATATATATATATATATACACACACCAAATAAATATATACCAAATAACCAAGTCAATAACCAATATACCAAGTATTGTGATACACGTTGTGTTTGTTTGTCATATATATATATTTTGTTTCTTTGTTTATTTATTTATTATATTGGTTATTTACGTGGTTATTTGCTATATATTTACTTGTTAGTTTGTTATATATGGTTATTTATTTATTTATTTGGCATATAGACTAAATAAATAAACACAAACTATATATATATATATATATATATATATATACTGTATATTGTATATTTATTTATTTCGTATATATACAAAAAAACAACAACATATGTATAACAAACAAACACAACATGTATCAAAATACTGTGATATTGTGGTAGATTTAATAAATAAATTCACGAGTGAGAATGAATTTCATTAAGTGAATATTTTCCCTTAAGCTATTCTACAAGGCAAAATATTCGCTAAATGAAATTCATTATTACCTTCACTCATGTATTTATTTATTAAATCTACCACAGTATCACAGTATTGCCATGTGGTATTCTTGTCTCCGCAAAAGCTGCTTGAAATTTTACGCACACAAAATCCATGTATTTATTGGCAGCTTTAAAACTGTGCACCACTAGAAAAACATGTTCTTCGATGGTTAACATTTTCTCACAAAATACACAGGCGACGTTAAGCAAAGAACTCCTTGGATACGTCCAACAGACTGGTGGCATCAAACGACAGAGCGTCAGTGCACTACTACTCTACATGCCTGCTATAATATAGTGTATATACTGTATAAAACTGAGACACTCAGTTGGCGTTGTGTGGGTGTTTTCACATGTAGCTCTATCACAGGCGTGTCACAGGTGGTCTTCACTGAATGTAATGTTAGACAACGTGATTCGTTTTTTGAGGAGAAAAAATGCCACATACGAAATGGCCATTTCTCAAATGATAAAATCTAGTTGTGTGTGTGTTGTTCCAGTGAAAATCCACTGTTCAAGGAAATGTTTATGCACATAACCAGCATCTTTGAATCTTTAAAAATTTACTGAAAATCTAGAATAGAAAGAATATGTGAAGAACAAATAGCAAAGTCATTTTCTTTCTTTCTTTCTTTCTTTTATAAACACGACATGAATACAACTAACAAGCCACTGTTTGATATATTTGATCAAAATATTTTAATCCGCCAGTCCGTGTTAAGGATTCAATACACAAATCAATGAATAAAACATACAATATAGAAAATGAATAGAGGTGGGAAATAAAACAAAGACATATGTAAAATACAGGTACAATAACACAATACAATGCTAGATACAATAACACTTGAGTTTATGAGATAAATTAAGGTCATTTTCTTCTTCATGTGTAAATGTCAAGTTTATTGTAAAATCCAAATATATGTAAAAAGTTTTTCTGAATCTTGATTTATGAATTTAAGAACAAAAATCTCCAATATTACGAGTCAATCACTTGATTCAGCAATCGAAATGTGTGGCTTTGATTGTCATTGGTCGCGTGACTCTCAGGGACTCGACACACGCCTCAAAGCGAGGAGACATAAATGAGCGAGTTTGGTGTGGAAGACCTTGACAGGCCTGACTTCAAACCGATAGGAATGAATTAGAGTGGACACAGAGGGCCAGGCCGTCTTGTTCAACTTGTTCTTCTTCTGGAAGAATGGTCAAAAAATTCCCATAAACACACTCCTAAACCTTGTGGAAAGCCTTCACAGAAGAGTTGAAGCTGTTATAGCTGGAAAGGGTGGGCCAACATCATATTGAACCCTATGGATTAAAAACGTTACTGAAGATGTTATTCAATTTAATATGCACATGAAGGCAAGCGAATACTTTTGGCAATACACTTCAGGAAAAGAAGAACTTGTCTAAAAATGTTAATAATTAAATTAATTGCTATACGTATATATTATATACTGTATATGATAGTATGATAATATACTAATATATTAATTTAAATATATTAATATAATATTTTTTATTATATTATTTTCCCGAAGTGTGTAAAAATTTTTTTGTCTGACTCTGTGTGTGTTTAAAAAGAGCATATTGTATTGCAAAGTCACAGTTAACAAGAACAATTTTGACGACACTACAATTTTTTTTTTTTATCTAGAGACTGCTATTTTGAAATCTCGCGAGATTTCCTCACTTCCGCCTGGATCTTTCTAGCTGTTTTTTCTCCCCCAGTAATAATCTTCCTTTCATTCTCGGCAGGTGATAGGAGGGCGGCTTGCTGCAGGCTGGTGGCGATGCCTTGATCAGGATGATCTCGCAGAGGGAAAGAGGCGAACTGGCTCGATTTTACACCGTCACGGACCCGAAAAAGCACAAAAAGGGATACACGGTTTATAAAGTCACAGCCAGGGTGAGTCCCTCCAGTGTCATGCTGCGTTTCTAGAAAGATTACTCTGTCTTTCCACCGTGTCATTGGTTTCACAGGATAGATTTTGGGATTATTGATCAGATTACAGCATTTGGCATTATTGATCATCTGATTTTTTTTTTTTTGCAGGCTTATTGTTTTTCCCCCATGCATTTCCAGAGAATTCCCGCCTTCTGCTTTGTGATTGGTTGGTAGTATCTGTTGTCTGGCTTTTGATTGGCTAGGCTGCGTTGGAGTACGCCTGGTAGCCAATGGCAATGCAGGAGGCGGGATTTGACTGAAAAGAGGCTACAGAAACATTTTATACATAATATACATTATATACATCTTACACATAACATACAAGAACATCTATAAAAATGTCTGTGATTTTTTGTGGCCTTTTTTACTTAACTGCTGATGTTATTTTATAAAGCTATGTTGCAAAAATCATTCTAAATGTTTGCTTGTCTAATAATAGCTAATATGTTTATATTTGGTTTATTAATATGGACACTTGCAAACTAATATAAGAATATGTGAGTTATTAATATTTGAAGTGTCAGTGTCACTCCATATTAAGAAATAAGAAATAAAAATATATATATCTAAGAGAGACTGAAATATTGTGGCCTGAGTGCAAAATTGAAAAACCATAGTGATGAATTCCACTAAATTAAGTTTAAACCATAATTTATAAACACATAATTAATCAAATAAACCCTTGTTCTGCTTGTCATCTTCTATGTTTCACCAACTTGACCTGCTTTTCAGCTCACCTCAGTTGTAGAGAGTTATTATTTAAGTTGCCCTAACTTTTTTTATACATACTTCAGCAGTAAAAAAGAAATCGTTCCTTTTTTTTTCTTTGTGTTTGCCTCTGCACTATTCTAATTATCATCATCATCATCATTGATTATGTTGTTTTAGCTCAGTATTAAAGATCACAACTCAGGACTTGAAGTCGTGACCTCGGTGTGTTTCTCTCGCCCCATGAGAATTGTGCTTTGTTTATCTAGTGACACTAGGAACCCACTCACATGACCCAAAGGAGGAGGTGATAAGGCCTGAAAGCAGCTAAAAACACATCACCTGACTATTGAACACTGTCACATTCTGATAATGTCATGTAAAAACACTAATTGTGAATGCTTTCAAATCAAAAACAGCATGAATGAGAGAAGTGTTTATGCCTTTTTTTGGGACACATTTGTTAAATATGTTCAAGATATGCTGTCAGACTAAAGTTACTTCACCTTCTGCTAAGTGTTTAATTGAAATATTAGGGTTGAGAGTAGTCTAGTTTTTCTTAAAATTTATTATTAATAGTGAATTCAAAAGTATTACTGAGTAAATAGATTGAATATTCATAAATATTAATAAAATACTTGAAATATTAAAAAGGTTAATTAATAATAGTAAATATAATGGTTTCATAATTTTCTAGCTTCGCTTATTTGAAATCTATTTTTTTTTTACATTTTCTGCTTACTGCACAAATAAAAATCTTTATTTAATGTTGTTAAACTCTTCATTACTGTTATAAAATAGACAATTAGCTGAGTATACAGACAATAAATTGATCATATTATGGTTTATACTTAAAATATGTAGCATATTCATTATCTATCTATCTATCTATCTATCTATCTATCTATCTATCTATAAGCAAGAAAGTTCGCTCTGTATGTACAGAACAGTACTTGATTCATTGATGTGTGTGTGGTTGTGTGTGTGTGTGTGTGAACTCCATCTCTGTCAGTGCATATAAAGTCATCATTGTTCGCTTCCTCATATCCCCTTCCCACTTTAACACACACACACTGAGCACAGCGTCTTGACTGAGAAGCACGCTTAAGAGTCCATGTTATTTTAGTAAAAACAGATTTGTTATTCTTGAATCCATTACAGGTGTTATTTCATTCCAGAAATTTGTTTCTTTCTCCCTGACATTGGGACAGAGCTTAGAATGAACTTAAAGAACAGATTTATATCTTTTTAAATTTTTTTATTTTCTCCATTTGTGACTGATTTACATGTCTGTTCTTTTCCCAGATCATTTCGAGGAAGAATCCTGAAGACGTACAGGAGGTGAGATCACTTATCTATATATATTGATGAAGCGGAGTCCCCCGTAACCATCCCCAGAACTATGAAGTTGACCTGGACCGTATAAAATGTTTTCTTTAATTCCATTCTATATTTAATTGTTAATGTTCCACCCTTTCTTTATCGTTGCTTTTGTTGTCTGTCTGCTTTTAAAAAGACAAAAGACCTTGTGGACCCTGTTACTGTGGAAATGTTCATGTATTAGAAGTAGTGATTAGTGATAAAACCTGGACAGTCAGAGTGGAGAATTCAACACCACAACGTTGAACACTTCTATATAAACACGCAAATGTATGAGTTGCATTCATTCATGTTGCGGAAAACCATGTTCAAGTCCACTGTCCAGACCAACACTTACACATTACTCCTGAGTCATCTTTAAATGATCTACTTGGAAAGTTCACACATTCTCACACACACACACACACACACACACACACACACACACACACACACACACACACACACACACACACACACACACTCATGCACACACAACCAAAGCTTAGCCTGTGTGTGTTGTGTCTTAAGATCCGAGTGCTTATTTCTTTTGGTCATGTCTGGTGTTTTTGCTTGCTTGAACCTCTGTTAATCCTGATCTTCCTCAATATTGGATTATGAAGGAGTTACTCTACATTTGATTGCTTCTTGGGACTGAGTAGGAGGAAGGATTTCTTTACATGATAAAGGAAAATAAACTGATGAAAAGACAACATGGGTCAAGACATCTTTCATGCGTTTTTTTTTTTGTCTGTGTTTTGGTGTAGATCACGGTGTGGAAGCGCTACAGCGATTTTAAGAAGCTTCACAAAGACCTGTGGCAGATCCACAAAAACCTCTATAGACAATCTGAACTCTTCCCACCGTTCGCCAAGTCCAAAGTCTTTGGTAAGATGTTTACGTGTGTATGTGTATGTGTGGTTTCTTAACACACATATGCGAACCCTCAAGACAAAGCTGGATGATGAAAATGACGAATATAATTTTTGACATTTATAATTTCTACATTAAGACATTTAGAGAAGAAGTTTATAAAAAAAAGTGGATAGAATATTATCAGGGAGAGCAACATAATAAAAATATTTAGGTTTTACCTAAAAACTTTCTTCAGAAATTAAATTTTCTGCAAAAAGTTTACCTCAGATTTACCTCAGGCTTTTCTCAGGTTTATGATATTTATCTCATACTCCTCTGGTTTATCTCAGATTGAACTCAAATATTTCTCAGGTATACATCAGATTTTTTTTCAGTCTTACCTTGAGCATACCCCACTGTTATCTCAGATTTTGCTCAAAATTTATTATTATGGCAGATTTATCTCCACCTAGGATTTAGATTCCCCGTCTGATATTCCTCAGGTTTATCTCCCTCCTCAGATTTTTATTAGGTTACCTCAGATTTACCTCAGACCTTTCTCACTTATGTCTGTGCTCAAAACTATGTGATGTTTAATTCATGTATGCCTCTGTTTCCTCAGTCTTTTTTTAGATTATCTCATGTTTATCTTAGATAGTCCTCAGGTTTATCTCAGATATACCTACATTTCTTTCAGGCTTACTTTAGATTTACAGTTCTTCGAAAAGGTCTTGAGCCACCCCTCATTTCTTCATGTTTTGAATTTCATTTTTGGCAAGTTTTTGCCTTTTAATTTCAGTCGAGTCCCTGTACTGAAGCAGTTTCAGAGGAATGTTTTTTGTTTGTTAAGCCACACATTGATCTATGAATTATTCATAATAATCATGCATAAAAACATCTCATGTAAGGCATGAACCAGTGAGAAACAGGTGCAGATGATGACCGATGATCATGTTACTGGTGATACTGAATGCTGAGTGGTTGGAACAGATGAGATAGGAAATGAGGTTGCTGCTGAGGTTGTTACATAAAAACTAATTTTTAAATTCGCTCTTTAGGCACTTTGCAGTGTCACAGTGAAATATTTGTTTCAGTTTCCTAACTCTACATTATTAGGGGTGGCTTAAGATGTTTGCACATCACTGAATCTCAGATTATCCTGCTTTTTTACCTCAGATATTTACCTCAGATTTAATTTAAGTATGTTTTAGATCTAAAGATTCCCTTTAGATGTTTCTCAGATTATGTTAGATTTACCTCAGAAATTTGTTTCAATCACATATATTTTTCAGATTTATCTCAAAGATTCCTCTCAGCTTTACATCAGATATTTTTAAAGTTTAACTTAATAAGATTTTCCTATATTCTCAGATATTTAGTGCTGAATTTATTTCAATAAATAAACGATTACGCCTTGTCTGAAAATGGTTTTGTAATTATCTTGCATTAATAGCTTTGCCACATGTCACAAAGCACGTTGACTTACTCTACTAGCTATATAGCAAGTCAGGATTTTCAGAAAAAATTCTATTAGAACAAAAAATTGTGTGCGTATGTTCCAACACAATTGCCTATACAAAGTATATTATAGTACAGTGTCCTTTAGAATCGTGCCATGGTTAAAAGATTCATGTTAAAAGAACAAGCTATGTCTGCAATCTTTTCACCTCGCGCCATTCTCTCAGTTACTTTCACTTTTGTCTCCATCGTTACTGCTTGGCACTTTTCAGCAGTACCAGCTTCCTCGTCGCTGCTTTTGCATGCATGTGACAATGTATGCCAGACATGTGATCTAACTACAGTGATTGAGCATTGTATCTTCAAAAGTTTGTAAGCTTTTTTTGCTTAACTCGTTGTTAAATTTGGATCAAAATCATCCACAAACTATAATATTATTAAGGTTTTGAACCTAAAGTTTTTTTTTTTCTTGATATAAGAACACTGTATATTTTTAAAGTCACTAGGTCTAGTGTACATGCTTTCTGGACTTGACCCTTATTTTCATTGTCCACTAAGATGTGATCATAATATTTTTGAACACACATTATACAAGAGAGTCTTTTTCTGTGCAGGTGTATGATTTTGTTTTACCTCAGATATTTAACAGGTTTTTCTTAGGTTACCTTAGATTTATTTTAGGTATGTTTTAGATCTAAACATTCCCTTTAGATGTTTCTCAGATTACGTTAGATTTACCTCAGAAATTTGTTAGGTTTACTTCAGATTTACCTCAGATTGTTGCATGGTTTACCTCGGATTTCAATCACATATATTTTTCTGATGTATCTCAGAGATTTCTCTCAGAAATGAAAAGTTTGAATGAAAGGTTTAGGTTTTTCTAACATGTTCAGGTTTTTCTAACAGGTTTGTCCCTTATCCAGGCAGGTTTGATGATTCTGTGATTGAGGAGAGGAGGCAGTGTTCAGAAGATCTGCTACAGTTCAGTGCAAATATTCCAGCTCTTTATGCTAGCCAGTACATACAGGACTTCTTTAAGGTACAACACACACACACACACACACACACACACACACACACACACACACACACACACACACACACACACACACACACACACACACATTTACACTTGAGGTTTACTGTTGTGTGACCATACATGATGCACTTGCTCACGACCAGTTAAACAGGACTCATTTGTTCCACTCATGAACTTCTTGAAGATACACTCCCTTACGGACATAGTAAGATTAGGTACACACGCATGGTTTCTCTGCCTCTCACACACATTCACACACACACTCACACAGACGCAGACACAGACCCACACACATGATCACACTTCACTGACTTCCTGCATTCTAGTTTCTGTTTTGCTGACTCTTTGGGCTTTCATGATCTTCACAGTGGGTTGTTTCACAATACCACTGTGTAATATAGCATGTGTGTGTGTGCGCGCGTGTGTGCACATGTGTATTTTTCAGGACGGAGAGGTGCAGGACGGTTCTGAGCTAATCGGGCCAGCAGAACCTTTTTCAGACTTCTTAGCCGACAGCCAGTCAGACAGCAGCTCTGAAGGTGTGTAAAGGGCTTTAATATGCCAGTCCTTTTTTTATAGGAAGAGTGACCACATGAGGGCGCTCTCATGCCATGCTAAAGCAGTGATAATTTTACTGCATAATATTCCTCATAGCACTATACAATATTTGAGAATCACACACAGATGTATTTGGGCTGCTGAATCTTTTCATTTTTCTAATTGTTTTTTTCTTGATTTTTAACTTGTTTGAGCCTTAGAGGGTTTTACAGTGGGCCATGTCCCTAGCAGTCAGTGAAATTTACTTGTTGGTTACATTTGATTTACCTCAGATATTCCTTAGACTTACCTTACAGTATAGTTCAGCTCTACCTCAGACATATCTCAGACTTTCTGGAGGTCTAATTCAGACTTACCTTAAACTTGCCTTAGACTTTCTTTAGATGTACCTCAAATTTCCCTGAGGTATCCTCACCTCACCTCAGATTTAACATACCTCAGTCTTAAGTCAGACTTTCTTCAAACTTGCCTCAGACATACAGTGCATCACAACTATCTCAGAATTCCCTCTGGTTTATCTCAACTCTATCTTAGATAATCTTCAAATATTCCTCAGGTTTACATTAGATTTACTTTGGATCTGCCTCAGGCATATTCAGGGCTTTGGATCTAACTCAAATTTACCTTAGATTTTTACTGCCTTCTACTCAAGACGTTCTTCAGATTGACCTGAAATATTCCTCAAATTCCCTTCAGACCTAACTCAACCATACCTCAGTGCTAAGTCAGACTTTCTTCAAACTTGCCTCAGACATACGGTACATCACAACTCTTTCAGAATTTCCTCAGGAAATTATCTCAACTCTCTCTTAGATAATCCTCAGATATTCCTCAGGTTTACCTCAGATCTAGCTCAGACATTCTGCAGACATTCCTCAGGTTCACCTGAGATGTACCTAGATTTACCTCAAACCTATCTCCAGATTAGCATCAGATGTACATCAAATGTACAAGAACATTATCTCAGACTTTCCTCGAGCATAACTCTAAGACTATCTCAAATATCTCTTTGGTTTCTAGATTTACCTCAACATTACTTAAGATGTTTTTCAGGTTTAGTGAATATGTACCTCTAATCTACCTCTGAATTTTGATCTATCCAAGACTTACTTGCAACCTACCTCCCTTAAATCAACCTTAGATTTTCCTCAGATTTCAAGATAAATAAGATGAGATTTTCTAATTAATTGTTTTTCTTTATAAGTAAAGGGGTTGTGGAAGATAAATGAGACACAGTACAGCACAAAGATAGCTGCACCTTTGGTTTAAAATTTAGCCATAATAACAGCTTGGCTTCTGTTGATTCGTCATTCTTATGCTTTTTCACTTTCGCTTTCTGTTTCTTTCTGCGGTGCAGTTCATAAAAGCATTGGCGGCGTGGATGATTCGACCCTTACCAGTCAGTCCGAATATGGAGGTAAGTGTGGATCAACTGGATCTCATCAGGTCCTTCATTGTGATCTTGGTACAGTACTAAAGTCTGTCTTAATCTTGTAAAATCTAATACTTTTCACTTAAAAAAATAAATAAATAAAATTAAAACACATATAGACAATTTTATTTATTTGTATTTTGTAGCTGGATATTGTTGGTGTATTTTAGATTATTCATGAAAAGGACAAGAAATTTGTTGCTTTGTATGAGAATCTCCATCACTTCTTTAGTTAGCATGAGGTGCAGGTTGTTCACAGGTGTTAGGAATATGTTACTTTGGTTTACCCTAGATTACTGTTTGAAAAGGTAAGTCATTTGTTTGTTTAAATAAGCAAATAGTGTCCTTATGGTACTCAGCTATACATGATTCGTCCTGTGTGTGTTTCAGGTCCATCCAGTGACAGTGATCTGATTTCTCTGCTGGTGGATGGAGACTCCCTGCCCGATTTGGAGGATGGAATGGGCTCAACCTGCGGTTCCCCAAACCAGCGGGCTGGAGGCAGTGGACGTTCCGCATCCCCAAGTCGGCCAGAGGTAGACACGAGGCGGGCCATCAGGGCGACGATTTTCTCCTCCAGCCATCCGAAGACTGATTACCTGGAAAAAGCTAGTGAGCAGATCAGCCTTGCTTTGCAGAAGGAGGTGGAGCAAGACTACGCCTCTGCCTTCTTCTACTACCGCAGTGGAGTGGATTTACTGCTGCAGGGAGTCCAAGGTAGTCTCTCACTTTCTCTTACACACACGCACACCCACACACACACGCACACACACATCAGCAGCATTAGAAGCTAAACTCTGACTCTCATATTACTATAAAAAAAGCACTAACGAATGGTCACACTGCTGTAACTCCTGAAGTAACACCACTTTAAAATCAGCAGCCAATACACAAATGCGTCTAAAGCAGCTTGCTCACTGTAAAAACAATACCAACTAGGCAAATGACTATCACTTCTCAAACAGCATGTCGACTATAAAAACAATACCAACTAGTCAAATACCTATCACTTCTAAAGAAGCACGTCTCCTGTAAAAACAATAGCAAAGATGCAAACTATGGCAACTGCTAAAATATCATGTAGCAGTAACAACAATAGCAAATGTGAAATGTACTGTAACTGCTGGAACATCATGTGTACTGGAAAACCTGCAAAGAGGCACACTAAATGGGCAAATTATAGTAACTGCTAGAGGAAAAGCAAACCGGTAACAAAAGCGGGTGAAGGTACTGTAGCGCTTGGCATAGCATGTGTACAAAAGAAAGCAAACCAGAAGCAAATTTTTAAGCGTTTTGTAAAGGCTTAATTTTTCTCACTTTTCAAACTACAGCAACATGCCTAGCTTAAAACCCCAACAAATACAAACAAAGTCTACCATTAAATCAACAGTACTTGAGCAAACTGCCATTACTGCTGGTGGCACAATAAAACAATAAGGAATGGACAAACTACCATAACTGTTGCACTTATGTAGACATTATATCTACAATTGAAGTGCTAGCAAATACTTTCACACACTCACTCATCATCTGTACCGCTTAATCCTGTATTCAGGGTCACGGGGGGCCTGGAGCTTATCCCAGGAGACTTGGGTGCCAATCCATCGCAGGGCACACACACATACACACACATACACACACTACGGCCAATTTGGGAGTGCCACTTAACCTAACCTACATGTCTTTGGACTGTGGGAGGAAACCGGAGTACCCGGAGGGAACCCACCAAGCACGGGGAGAACATGCAAACTCCATGCACACAGAGAGGAGAAAAACACGTACTACATACGAACTAGAGCAACAAGCCTACCATAAAAACAGTAAGAAATGGGCAAACTACCAAAATGTCTAGAACACCATGTCCACCGTACCTAATGGGCAAACTACCATGACGTCTAAAGCAACATGCTTACCATAAAAACAGTAACAAATGTGCAAACTACCATGGCATCTAGAGCAACACACCTACTGTAAAAAAAAAAAAGATAAAAAATACTAGGCAAAATACCCTAACATGCATAGTAAGACTACCATAAGTACTGCTGTTATATATTGTATCTGCAAATGTAGTAGTAACAAGCAAAGTACCATTACTGCTGATGTAGCACGTCCTCCATAACAGTCATAACAAGTGGACAACTGCTAGAAGAGCACACATGCTGGAAAAATCTGTAACAAGTGGGAAACCTGTCTAGCTTGCACATCTACCAATAGCAAAGAAGCATTTTCCATTTTTGTATTGGCCTGGGCTTAAACAATCCAATTATATTCTTACCCTATTGTGAGCTCACATAGGAAGAGGCCCTCCTCCGGAGAGGCGTGGCTCGTTTACACAGACACTGAAATGGCATATTCAGAGGAGCAATGAAATAAAGACGACTTGAGGTATAAAAAAATGCATCATCTGAGATGAACTTGTTACAGAAATAGTAAAATATGGGACCTTTAATTTGACTACTATAGCTGTTGTCGTATATAAAACCCCTCACCAAAAAAATGTATAGTAAAATCTCTTAATGTTGCTTAATGTTTGTATTTATTCCACAGTTAAGTCTTCACCTAATGAACAGCAGTGTGATGTCAGGATGATGAGATTGTGTCTTTAGGCCATCAGGGCGCCGCTGTAGCTGCTGTTCCACTCTGCCTGATGGCCTTTCTGGCATCGCGTTCTCTTTCTCTCTCTCTCTCTCTCTCTCTCTCTCACACACACACACACACACACACACACACACACACACACACACACACACACACACACACACACACACACACACACGCCTTATTGTTCTTAAACCAGCGCTCTGATCTAAATGCCTTGGCTTGTCTGTCTGCGCTTGTTTACTCGTTAATGTGTTTGCGCTTGTTTACGGATGGGTGACGACTCCTGGTGTTGTTGACAATGAAACGGCGCTGGGCTTCTTTTGTCGAGGGCTTCGCTCCAAGCTTTTAGTACCTGCCAGGATTCTTTAGCTCGGTGTATGGCAGAAAGAGATAATGAGTGGAGAGCGAGAGCGATGGAGGAAAGGAGGGGCAGATGATGGAGGAGAAAGTGGATTTTTTTTTTTTGTTCTTGTCACTGTTTGTTTGTTTGTTTGTTTTTTGTTTTGTTTTGAGTGCGCCACCGTTGGCACGGCCTGAATTTAGAAGTTGAAAAGTTACCTTTTAAACTTGATCGAGTGGCGTCGCTAACTGGAGTAACTAACGTAACTGCTGTAACAGCAAGCGTGTCTGCACATGAACATACTACCTTAAATCATGGCGTAACAGGCTGTTAAAATATAGTTTGTTAATTATTAGGTAAATTTGACTGACTTCAACTCGAATAGCTGACTAGCCAGCTGAGCAACCAAGCTAGCAATTTTGTACTTGGCTCATTTTATTCTATAATTACATTAGTTTTCTTTTTTTAAACAAGTTGTATTGAATAAAGAAAACCAAACCATTTTGCTAATGTTGTGCGGTCATAAGGCGTTTTTAAAAAAAAAAAAAAACCTGCACGCATGTTAGCATTAGTTTCGACTCAAACTGTTAATTCATGCTAAACAGTGTCTCAAGGTACAAAATGAAAACGAAAGGTTGTGACGGCGTGTCTTTGTGTGTCAGGCGAAGCGAGTCCGCGTAAGAGGGAAGCCGTGAAAAAGAAGACAGCCGAGTATCTGATGCGCGCGGAGCTCATCGCTAACACGTACCTGAGGGACAGCATGGGTCAGAACTCCACTCAGAACCGGGTGAGTGAAAACGAAATCGTGTCTTTGGTAAAACTTAGTTTGTTTAATATGATCTTGATTATTTAGTGACATTAATCTGGTTAATGAGGGTTAATGCACATTACGATAATGAGTAGTTAAGAGAGGACTGGACACAGTGCAGGCTTTAACCTTTAACCTTTGTTGTTATATGTGTGTGTGTGTGTGTGTTTAGACACTGGCTGCTCAGTGCTGTAAGGGGTCGTGGGGTCAGCAGAGCCAGGCTGATGAATTGCACAACTACAGAGTGCTGGGGGTCATCGACAAGGTGAGCTCGGGTCGAAGGGCAAAGGTTACTCATCTCCAAAGTTCTTTAATTATATACGAAAATGTGTCCAAGGTGTGTGTGTGGGGGGGGGGGACTCGCTAGTCCATTCATATCCATTAAGGGCTGCACCTGTTCAGGTTTCTCAAGGGGCGTGCACACACAGACACTCGTAAAGGTGTGTGTGTGTGAGAGAGAGAGAGAGAGTCCCAAAAATGGAGACATCAAATAATACAGATATATGGCCAGCCATCAAAACGAGCCTGCTGCACTTTGGGCAGGTGCCACAGCTTGAGCAGCGACAGACTTTGAGTGTTAAGTGCTGCACACTTTAATTGTTTTTTTTTCTTTCTTAAATTAAGTTTAGTTTAAACCAACAGGAAGTGATGACAGCGATTTTCTTGAAAATCTTTCTCATGTTGCCGTGTTTCCTCGTCTCGTCTGCAGGTGCTCCTGGTCATGGATAAGAGGACGCAGGAGATGTTTGTCCTCAAGGTGGGCAGAGAAAGTGTGTGTGTATGTGTGTGTATGTGTGTGTGTGTGTGTGTGTGTGTGTGTGTGTGTGTGTGTGTGTGTGTGTGTGTGTGTCCTCTCTACTCTCTAATGCACCAGATTATCCACCATGATACCACACCAGGATCAAAGCACATCATGTTTTCCTTTGCAACACACGCACACACGCACTCCTGGACTGAAGTAAGTGCGTGTGTGAACGTGAGGTGCCATTATTTATGGTGTCCTCCACTTTGGACAGGCTCCAGATGCCAGCTGATGGCACAGGCACAGATGATGCTGGTGCCACACACACACACACACACACACACACACACACACACACACACACACACACACACACACACAGCAGGATATCCTCATCTGTCTGAGTTACTTTGCTGTCAGAGGCCAGAACCGTGTGTGTGTGTGTGTGTGTGTGTGTGTGTGTGTGTTAATGATCACTATTAGACGATTAGGACTACTTGACGCGTGTGTACGATGCGTCTTATCCAGGGATTGCGGAAGAGCAGCGAGTGTGGCCACGTGAAGAAGACGGTCGTCCCACGCTCTGTGCCCAACATGGTACGGCTCAGGAAGTTCATCGTCTCCGAGGACTCCGTTTTCCTGCTGCTGCAGTACGCAGAGGGTGCGTCTCACAAAACACACACACACACACACACACACACACACACACAC
>JAAGKR010003126.1:0-79789 GCA_011419295.1 Clarias macrocephalus
ACACACACACACACACACACACACACACACATTATAGCCTATAATTGTATGGTTCCACAAAAGGAATGAATGTTATTAGCATGGCAATATCACAATAAACCACAAAATCGTTTGAAATAAAAGATCCGTTTTATTATTTGGACAAATTGTCCAACTTTAAATTTTGCTTTATTAAAAAAGCATTTGACTTACAAATTTATTTATTTATTATTTCACAGCTTTCAATACACCCAGCTAAATATTAGGCATATAACTACAGTATAAAACTTTCTTCCCTATGGAGGAACAGTGAAGGGCTTCTAATTTAGAGCAGCACACAGTACATGGATCAGGTCAGTGACATGGGTACAGACCTCAATCTTCATGGCTTTGGGATGGACAATATAGATCTTGTTCCTGTAGCCACACCATACTTTATCATGCACTACCGACATACAGCGGATGGAGTGGTGCGGCCGGCCCAGGTCCAACAGATGGTAGTTGGTTAAATCCCACTGGCTGTCTATATGGTAGTAAAAAAAAAAAACACTGTATTGCACAACTACAAAAAAAAACAAAACAGGGAGAATGTATACCGTAGTGATGTATACGGTCTTACCTAGGCCTCTGTGGAAGATGGCTAGCGTACCGTCGGCCAGAGCAACGAGCACCCGTCCTTTAACATGGCTGTGAACAGAAAAGTGGAAGTTAAACATCTGGCAGGTACTGCCTGTCCTTCCTGTGTACTTTTATAGTACTAGTTAAATGTGGTGCTGCTCTGACTCACATAAATAGTTATTCCTTACTTACACAATATTAAGAATGGAGTCCTTCAGCTTCACTGCATGAAGGCATTTCCTCCACCGTGCCACAGATGAGTGCACATACAGGCTGAATGAAAGAGGGGAAAAGCAACATTCAAATATATAAATATTTGCATATATTTGAGCCAGAGTGCATTGTCATCCTGAAAGGTGTAAAGAACGTCAAGGGTGTGTGTGTGAGAGAGAGAGAGAGAGAGAGAGAGAGAGAGAGAGAGAGAGAGAGAGACTCACCAGCCATTCTGAGCCCCCAGCCACATGGTAGGGAGGGTGCTGCTCATCCTCTGCGTCTCGTCCCTGACGTGATCCTGCTCGTTGCTTGGAGAATCTGCTCCGTCTCTCTCTTGATCTGATTCTCTATCACACACATCACAGACAAAATTAATTACAGCTTTACTTTTTCATTAGCAACTCACGCAGGCTGGTTTCCTATTAACAGATATGTATCAAGTAAGATTATTATTAACTATAATGCATTAAAAAAAATCAACACAGCTGTACATCCGTAGGGTAAATGACAAGAGATGGACTTGAACGTCAGCACTATAATGAGTGTAATCACACAGCCAGTGTCACTGATTACAATAGCTGTTCAGAATGGCTTTTCATTTGGATTCAGAAGACTGCAAGACCCACCAATCATCCAAATCATACACAATATAAATCCATGCAGGTCTTATGTACGGGTGAGATGCATGAAACATGGTATTATCTGTATACACTCACCACCTACTTCATTAAGTATACCTTGGTTGTACTTGGTGTTTGCCCTCAGAACTGCCTTTATTCTGCATGGATTGAACAAGGTGCTGAAATATTTCCTAGAGATTTTGTTCCACATTAACATTTTTGTCCATGATAAGAATCTCCAGTTCAACTATATCACAGAGGTGCTCTAATGAATTGTGATATGGAGACCGTGAAGGCCATTTGAGTACAGTGATTGAAGAAACCATTTTAAGATGATTTTTGCTTTGTGACATGGTGTATTATCCTGTGGTCATAAAGTGAAGGACATGCTCAGCTACAATACTCAGGTATTCTGTGTCATTTAAACAATGCTCAGGTGGTACTATCGGGTCGAAAGTGTGCCAAAAAAAAAAGCCCTCACTTATACTGAAGATAGATCCATGCTTTTTATGTTGTTTACTCCAAATGCCATCCAAACGTCACAGCAGAAATCGAGACTCATCAGATCAGTCTTCTACTGTCTAATTTTGTTGAGCTCATGGGAAGTGTAGCCTCAGTTTCCTTTTCTTAGCTGACATGAGTTGCACCCGGTGTAGTCTTCTGCAGTCTTCTGTAGCTCACCTGCTTCACCGTTGTGCATTCAGAGATGATCTTTAGCATTCCTCGGTTGTAAGGAGAACTTATTTGAATTACTGTTGCCCTTTCCATTTTCCTCTGACCTCTGGCATGAACAAGGCATTTTCGCACAGAGAACTGCCACACACTGGAGGTTTTCTCTTTTTCAGACCATTTGTACAAACCCTAGAGATGGTTGTTTGTAAAATACTCAGACCATCTGGCACCAACATCCATGCCACATTCACAGTCACTTTAATCACCTTTCTTCTCCATTCTGATGCTCGGGTTAAACGTCAGCAGATCGTCTTGACTACATGTCTACATCCCTAAATACTTTGAGTTGCTGACATGCGATTGGCTGATTAGATATTTGCTAAGGCTGTTTTATGGGCTCTGAAGTATTCTTGAAAAACCTCTATGATACCATCCACTAGCGGCAGACTGGCTCTGTACACACACCAGAGATTAACTGGATGTCATGAATGAACCTGTGTCAGGAACAGAATGGTAGATTCATAGCAACCTTTTATGCTCTCTGTACTCACCTCACATTGTCTGTGACCACAGAGCTCTCGGTGGACTGTGCTCCCAGGGGATCTGTGAACACATGCTCAGTGTAAATGCCAGGCTGGCTGCTATCTGTACCCGGTGCCTCCTCCTCGTCCTCGGTAGCCTCAGTGGCTTCCTCTGCTGTGGGAACGCTGTCTTCGTTGGGACTAGGTTCCCTGGACAACTCCACTGCACACACAGTAGTGTTAGTGTATCACTAATCATTGTCCATGAACACAAGAGTTACACTTTTTATATATATTTTTTTATGTAATATATCTTTTGTGTTTTTAGGTAACTACAACTATGTGATTTAGGCTTACTTATTGTAATCATTATATCATGGGGTAAAGGTTAGAATTATTACCTTAAAGGTAATAATTCTAACCTTTACCCCATGATATAATGATTTTCAGCTCAGCTCTTTTGAGCTTGCCGCCTTCATGCCAGTTATGATGAATAGTTCTTACCTCTACCTCTTACAGGACTGAGCTCTGCCTGCAGCTCATTGTTTCCTGAGCTGCCGGTCTGAGCACCGGACCCTGCCCCTTCTGCTGTGCAGCCAACCGCTGAGATGCCACTCAGAGCTCCCTCGCTGCCATGTGAGCTGTTACTGGCCAAACTGCCCGTCAGTGAAGCTTCTAGCCTAGCCTCCGAGTCTGGAGGAACTTCTTCTCCTGCAGGATAGTCTGTCTCCAGGACTCCTAAAGTGTGAACAAAAACGGTTAATAATGTGATTTTTTAATAATAATAATAATAATGTGCTTTCTATACAAAAACAGCATATTAAAATACACTTCGATATAGCAGATAAAATCCACTTAGAGCTGTGCGTCACCTGACCTGGAACACTGGCGATGCACAGCACGTGTGAGTTGCAGACGTAGAAGCTATCCAGCAGCTCAGTGGGCTGGGTGGTGTCTAGGATAATGACTTTAGTGGAGGATTGTGTACTGGTGCAGATCCAAACACGGCTGGACATGTCCATCTGCGCAACCTCTCGTTCTTGCTCCTGACACACACATGCACGTACACGTGGTTAGAAAATCTATAATTTTTTGATATTCCTTTAAAGCTATACATTTAGAATTTAAAAATATTACATAGACACACAAAAACTTCTCTGATGCAACTATCTACGAATCCATGTATCTATGCGAGATGCAAAACATATCCATGTTTTACTGAAAAGGGTTATGTGAAAAAAACAATTCTGCAGCTTGTGCTGACAAAGTCTTTTACCTTGTGCTCCTGCTCCTGTTGGTCCAGGCTGCCCTGAGAGCCTTTCCTTGATCTAGAGTTTTCTCCCTCAGCTCCAGAGTCATTACTACACACACCTGAGCCTGTGTCATGCGGCTTTCCGCCTGAGAGGTTCACACCGGCTGCACACCACAGCTAAAGGAAGAACAAAAAATGTTATATAGGTTAAAGTATATAGGATGCTCAATGCAAAAGACAAACTATTTGGAGCTTGCACTGAAAATGTAAACAAGTGTGTACAGGACTTAAGGGTGATATTCCCTTAATAATAACAATGGATTTTACTAAATTGGACATTTTACAATGATGTAACACAGCTTGGGGTTTGAGAGTATAAGCAGGTAATAAAACCCAAAGCACTGACCTTCATAGAAGAATCTTTTTGATCCAGTGGTCTCAGGTACACCGGCACAGGCAGGTTCATCTTGTTCTCGGCTTGTCTACCATTTGCTTCCTGTGGATGTCAGATAGGGCAAGGACATTACCTCAGGCGTGGACATCATCTAAATCTCAATTTGATAACTAGTTTACTAGGCCATTGAAAGCTCCAGTGCCCTCGCCCATTCCTATGTTGTGTTTGGCTAGAAGTGCAGGCTGAAAAGCAGTGACTAATGTACTCGTGAATTCATTTTAAGTATCAACAAGTCAATTATTTACTCACATACAGATAATAGGAAATAAGCAGGTATTTGAAATCCTAATATGGTTAAAATTCCAGCAGATACCTGTGATGGTCATACATTTATTTTGGTAAGTACATGGCTAAGTATAGTCACTTTTTCCATATTCAAGTCTAGAAGTAGTTTCAAGAATTTATTGAACCTAATATGTCTAGAATAAATAAAAATAAAAAAAAACAGACCATGTCCTAGGTTCAAGTGTGTAATGCAAAAGGTGGACCCAATAGTTTGACTACAAAATGAGTTATTAGTTTATCTAGCCAGCTTTGGGAAAAATAATGTTTTTTTTTTTCCTCTTTTTTTTTAAAGAGGCAAGAATTATTCGAAGCTGTAGCCATCTATATATGCAATTTAATATTAATAATCGAGCTAAAAACTTCAGCTTACAGTGCATCATCAGCTCCTGTTCCCTAACAGTTTCAGGTTCACTTTGGTTTTTAATATACGGGATGCGACGTATAACATCCAATCTGACATCAAACAGCTGGATACACATCTATTCTGCCATATCGTTATACAAGTTCAGAAATTGTCGCATAGTGGCTGCAACCAGGAGTAACAAATGCAACAGCTCCTGGAACATGGCGCACGTATCTCTTGTCTCTTATACATAAAGCTATCGCATGTCTCCTGAGTGTTGTAGCAGTAGTGCTGTATTCAAAGTTACTTATGATATTGAATTGAATTATTGCTAATTGCTAATTATAAAGCTACTAATAGAAGAACATATGTAATATCAATTATGTATCAATTTTAAATTATAATGTATATATCAATTATAAATTATAATGTAATGATTTTCAGAAAAATCATTTACTTGTGGACAACCATGTATGCCTGTGAACAATAACTTGCCGTTTCTTGCTGATGTCAAACTGTACATATGAAGCAGCTGGAGTTATGTTTAATCTTACCTTTCAAAATAAAAGTCAATAGGAAGTAAAGGTAACTGATAAAATGTAATCTCCGGACAGATCATCTGTTTGTGTTTTGGGTGATCAGGCCACCAATGTATGAGTAGTTGTACAGTAAAATGTTTGTATGATCATAAGCATAGTAAATTTGAGTTTGCATTAAAAATAAAGTACACACTAAAATGTATAACCACACTTTTTTTATACTTGTGCACTTGTACACTAGTCGCTATTCACAAACCAATTGTCTTTATAAGTAAATCTTATGATCTCATTCACATTTACATCATCAAAGAAGAATATTTTTGCTTATATTTCACATTTTACAAATAGTTGGCAGGAAAAGAAAAAAAAAATTTCAGATGCACATTTTTTAGAAATTAATCTCTGAGCTAAAACTCTGACTTCAAAAAGAGGACAGTTATCTAACATGTGTGCTTAATGCAATTCCAAATGAATCAAAGCAAGGGAGATAAAAGCAACCCACTTATCTCTAGGTTTTTCTGCCATCAAATAAATTGCTTGACCTATCAGAATTGCAAACTTTAGAGTAGTTTGAAATCTTGCCTTATATTTACTAGGCAGACTCCAGCCATGAGCTGCCATCCGTCCATCCTCTTTCTGTACGTGGGCTTTGACCTGCCTGTACTGAGCTTTCTTCTGCTCTTTACGTGATGGAGAAGTGCTCATGTCCACTCTGAAAGAAAAATTCCAAGGGATCAATTTCACCTGATTAGAAAACAAGCTTGTCAACCTATAGAGTTGATGATGATAAAGCAACGCTAAACAAGCCCTTACTCATCTTTGAGGAAGTCAAAGGCTTTGGATCGCTCAGTAGGGAACTGGGAGAAGGTGCTGCTCTTCCTCATGCCGCTGGGTGGGTTGTACTTGACGTTAGAAGGAGGAGGCTTTCCTGCATTGCTGCTGGTGCTGGAGGATGAGGAACTGAACAGCCGGCTGAAGCTGACACACACATAGACACACACAGGACACATGCATGAATCGTACTAAAAGAAAGACGCGCATTGCCAAATGGATATAGCCAAACCCTGGCCTATGGCGTCATTAACATTATAGGCAAAGCCCTGTAGCACTGGAATTGCTACACACTTTTGGAAAAAGTCTAGAACTGCCTGTGCAGAATCCTACGTTACACTGAGGCTACTGAGTAAGTTAACCTTGTCTATCGAACTCCTGAGAAACCCTTTTTGAAAAGGCACTGCAAGGAAATGTGATAAACAAATTATACATGCATACTCCTTGACAGATGTATTGTGTAATGAAATGTAGTGAAACTAGAAGTGTATACTGTGTTTTATGAAAATATAAAATATGACGCAAGATGCGTTGCTTTTGCATTTCCATTCATTCAGTGAATTTTAAATCTCAATATTGGGAAACCACCAGGGGGAGACAAAAGAAAATTCATCCAAATTGCAGCTGCAATCCAAATATATCCAAATAAAGCTGCATTCTGAAGTCCAGCAAAGTGGAGACATGTGCAGGGTGTTGACTATTCTGTTAATGGCAAAAACACTAATAAAATCTGCCGTCTGTTGACCTATTACAATTTTATTAACAATGCAAATAGCGAGTATTAGAGAAGCCTGCCTTTTCATTTAAAACTGCCTTTAAGAATGGCAGTTTTGAAAAAAAAAACACACATGAGAAATTTTAAATATATAAAACATGTAATAAAGAAGCTGTTTGGAGTTGAAATACTTACAATTGCCAGATGCTGGACTTTTTCTTCTCAGAAAGAGCAGGATTTTCCCTGGAAGCACTGTAGACGAATGGGATATGACATTATGTATGGATTATGGAATAAAACACAGCTGTATGAGTAATTTCATATAACACTAAAACCTGACGTTGGGTATTCTGGCAGTTTTTTGGATTCCACTCTCTCATGAACATGGATCCATGTTCGCTTACTGTATGTACCGCTCCATTTGCTACTATACTGATCTGCTGATCTACTGTCAAAGCTGGAATGTTAAAACAAAATTAACCGACACTTTTTGACCAATCGCAATCGAGAATTCGACAGTGTTGCGGTATAAAACTAAACAGATGTAGACAACGTCCTTATCTGTTTCTGTTTAAAGCAGAAATAAAAACATTTAATTACAGCCTTGGCAGACCAGAAATAAAACCTATATTCCTATGCAGGATCCTAGCTACCTTAAATTATTAAACAACAGCTATAATGGCTGTAGTGAATCCATTTTTCTACATGTTTTGGAGTCCAGGTCATTGCCAGGAGGTCGAAGAAAAAATGCAGACAATATTTTCTTAATAAATCTTATATAAATTTGCAGAAATATAAAAATATAAGATGATATTTATTTCATTATTAGAAAGATTAATCATTAGAACTAAAAGAAACTACTTTCAGTAACAGAAAACAAGCTAATTAAAATTGACTGTCAAAGACTTCTCAAAGACTTCATTAATTAAAGTGAAGGGTAAAGATGAATAAGGAACTTTTGAGTACATTTAAAGCGTTTGCCACAGGTGTCACCATGGGCTACAGTAAATGTGTATGCTAGCTCATTTAAATTAATCTGGAATAGTTTTTTTGTTTTGTTTTGTTTTGTTTTGTTTTTTGCAATTCACCACTTTGAGTAACATAGAAAATAAAAGTAATCAGCATTCATGTGAGCATTTACCGGAGCATTTCTGTCCACCTTACAGCCTCCTGTAGCTCCATCAGTCTCTCTTTATATTGGTTCCTTTCCATCAGTACACGTGCCATCTCTACCCGGGTGAATCGACGCCTCTGAGCTGTAGGCACGTCACTCTGCCAACAAAACAAGCACATCGTTTGAATTTTGTATCATAAATCTATATATATATAGTATACTACTGCCATTTAACAATGCCATGGATAATAACATGTACACAGAATTCGGGCAGCTTGTTCTAACCTCGTCTTCCTCTTTGTTATTTAGTTTGGCGCTTTCCATTTCAGCCCGAAGTCTAGAGCACATAAACGTACATATTAGTCAGACAATATAAATACTCATTCATTCACACATTCATTCTTTCAATCCTGTCAAAATGTCTCGCTGTCCCACCACCGATTTCTTATTGGATTTAGATATGTGTGCTGCTCATTATATGGTAAATCCATTCCATGATTTGGATGTGTGATTCAAATCTCTGCCATGTTGAAAGATGAAATTCCTCTTCATCTCAAGCATTTTAGCCGAAGCCTTAATGTTTTTGTTTTTCACTGGTATTGGGAGCTATTCCTATTCCCTTCAACCTGATTAAAGCCCCAGTTCCAGCAGAAGAAAAGCATCCCCAAAGCATCATGCTGATGTCTCTATGCTTCACTTTTGAGATGATGTTCTTTTGATGTCTTTTTTTTTTTCTTTTTTCTTTTTTTTAAACATAACACATTATTCCACTGCATTTGTGAAATTGGATGTAATATTTTAGCCAGGCTTGGGTGTTTTTATTGTTAAAATGTCTTCTGTCTTATCACTCTATCCCTTAGCCCAGGATTATAAAGAATTCAGGAGATTGCTGTTACATATAAGGAGCAATCACTTGCTCAGAAACGAGTGCAATTCGTTCTATTGCTTTAGGCCTCTTTCATATTCATATGGATGGTACTTTGACGCATAACACCTACCAAAAATTGTCAGACATATTCCCTGATGGCAATGGCCTCTTTCAGCAGAATAAATCCCTTTAGTACTGCAAAATCATTTAGGAATGGTTTGAGGAACATGACAAAGAGTATGAGGTGTTGACTTGGCCTCTGAATTTGCCAGAGATTGAGCATCTATGGGATGTGCTGGACTAAAAAGGCTGGTGCATGAATGCCCACAAGAATCTGGTGACAAATATCACCGCATACTTTCTGAGGTCTCATGGAGTCCTTGCCTTGGTGGTTCAGGGTTGTTTTGGTGACACAAGAGGTAATATTGGGCCGGTGATTTTAATGTTGTTGCTGATCAGTGTGTATCGTTATCTTATCAAAATACCATTATGCATTGTGTAATGCCTACACTGAAAGAAATATTCAGGTATTGACATATTTCGCATGTCGACAAGGCAAACTAAGCCTTGTGCTGCCAGGTTTATGAAAACGACGCATGCTGTAAAGTAGTAAAACAACAACAACAACAACAAAAAAGTAAAAGACTCAGAAATAGAAGGTGAGACAAACTTCTTGAACTCTTCCTCAAGTTCTTTGTTCTTCTCTTCCAGTTTGGCCTTGGTCTGCAGGACTGTGTCCAGCTCTCCCTGAAGAACCTCCTTCTCAGACGTGAGCTCGTCCACTTGGACGATCAGGTCGTTCTTTACCACATTTAGTGCATTTCTGTGTGAACGCACATATGACCATTTAGTCATTTTGTTATTATAAGTTTACTTGTTTAGTATAGTCCACTATAGTAATACTATAGCCAACTGATTTGTTCAAAACCTTCCATAAAAACATGTTTTTCCTACTTTGTCTCAAGCAGCTGTGTGTTTTCCATAATGAGATTCTCCACTTCTCTGCCCATTCCTGGGAAAAATAAATTAATTAATTAATTTATATATTTAAAAAAAGGGAATGAAAAAAAAAATTAAGAATGAAGCAAGAACTTTGATCCCAATGGCAATTTGTGTCTCTTTGGGACAAAGACCTGGCTTGATGTCTGCATTTAACCAATACTTGGGAAGTACAAAGCACATACACTGAGACACTTGAATGCAGACGATGCAAAAGCAACAAATTAAACACATGAGGGAGAGATACAGGCAGTCAGACATGAATAGGACAACAGGTGGTATGTCTTACCAAGCAAACTCAGGTCTGAAAAAGCATGCAGTCCATGTTAGGCAGAGAGAACGAGAAGGATGAGGACAGCCTTTAAGTAAGTGGTGACAAGTAAATGAGAACAACACATACATTATGTTACCTCCCTTTAGCGCAGTACTAAAAATACTTTTTTCATTTTAATTATTTTATTTTTTCATTTATTTAAAAAAATATCTGAAATCTAACATCAGTGCAATGTGTTTGCACTTTTCGAAATTATGAAGTAATGGAGAATGAATGAAAAAAGAATAAATGACTCTACATGCAACCAATGTCTTTGAGAGAGATATAGAAAAGAAGTGACGTGACACACAGACAGGAAGTGAGACAAAAGGGATAAATACACACCAGAGTATTCCACTGGGGTAAGGCACAAAAACGAGAGAACAGGAAGAGACAGTGTGGAGAGAAACAGTGCAGTTAGCAGTGTAACGTCTAGCAGAGAGCAGGGGCTGACTACACAGAGCAAGGAAAGCACATACTCTTACAAATGTACAGGTTTAATCAAAATTTTATTAATGCTAACAGTTTTGCCCACTAACAGTTTTTTCTTTATATACATATGCAGTCTGCAAGCAGCCAGTCAGAACAAGCCTGTGGCAAATATCATCATGACTGCTAAACAACAACAAAGAAAAAGGAAAGAAAGTAAGGTTTATCGCAGGGTGAAATAAACGAGGGAAACTTAGTATGCCAGTTATTGCATGAATAATTTTGTGTTTTTTTTTTTTCATTTATGGTTAACATCTTCCACTATTGTGGAAAATAGTCTACACTGCTTCATTCAAATAAAACATAATAAAGATAAGAAGGAAAGCACATGAAGCAATGTTCCCATCATGCATTGTGGCCACTGTACAAGCCGCTGGAAGCAGTGGTATGATCTGGGGTTGGTTCAGTTGGTCAGGACTCCAATATGGTGCCACCGAATATGTTGTTAAGAGTGGGAGCCCCAACACAGGAATTAGAGGGGAGAGTTGAGAAGTGGGGTGATTATGTGTACCTTGGCAGGGATTAATCGATTAGGGGAAGCACCTCGCCGTGCTAAGGAAATTATTTATTGATTGATTGATTTATTCTTCTTCTGACTTTTATTTCTTTATCTCTAGCGAGAGATATTCTTTATCTTTCAGGCCTCTTTTCAGTTTTTTCTTTTATTAATCTTTTTACATTTCTTCTCAGTTTTCTACGTTCTTTTTTGTTTCTCCTCTCACTTCTCTTTTTCATTTCTCTTTTCAGTTTTCTTTTTTTCTCTTCTATTTATCTTTTCACTTTTCTGTTCTCTTTCCACTTTCCTCTACCTGGTGCTATTTAATGTTCACACATAGTGTGCTGGTTTCTGGGGGTTTAAATAACCTGCCGGACATGTGTAGCGCGTCTTCTCTGATTGGCAACATAGCGGGGTTGCCTAGCAACCACAGCCGTCTGCTGCTCTGCCTGCATATAAATCTGCCTAGTTGTCTGCAGATTTGCCCTTCACACGGGGGGCGGTGTTACAAGCAGTGCTTTGAAGTTATTGTACTGTATACAGTATATACTGTACTGTCATTGTATAGATCTATAAACTGGTTACTAGGTTGCTAACTAAGAACCATCAGTCAAACACAGTTTGGACAGTTGGAAGGTTTTTCCCCCTTCCCTATTGGCACAGGTATATTCCAGGACATGAAAGAGTGGTTCTGGGAGCATGCAGAATCATTTTCACGTTTGAATTTTGCTGCCACATTGCACGCCATAATCAAAACGTAATCAATACAAAACAACACAATCAAACAAAATCTTAGCATGTATGCATTTCTTTTGCTAGGCAATGTATATATTGTAATTTTTTTTCACTTCATCATTTTTATAAATACTTCAGTTGCAATAACTATATGGATAACAGGCAAGACTGAACAGTATGCTGAAAATAGTCCAATATAATTATCTGCCATTTTATTATTATTATTATTATTATCATCATTATTATCATTTAAATTGCTAGTAAGTTTCATGCTGCCCAATCTCCTTACATTTTGATTCCTCTTACAGTAACATTAAGGATTCACCTTTTTCACATAGCTATAATGGCATTTTCTTTCACTCAGAATATTATTGCTTCTATCAGAAAATACAGTATAAGAAAGCATTCCTGTGGTAGGCAGCAAAAGCATTAAAATGTATATTTCTCCCTTTCTCCTTTCTCGTATTTACGAGATAATTGGATACTTTACAACATCTTTCTTTATAAGACAAGAAACAGCTTTTACCCAGTAGATCAGCTCCTTCATCCACATCCCCAATGAGGCCTGAGCCTGCACTTGACAGCTCCTCAAACAGAGAGTCCGTGTTCCGGTTAAACGCCTTGTTCTCTATACCTTTAGTCGGTGTGCTGGAACATATTATGAAATGTTAATTAAGTCCATGCAGAATTAATACAAAAACAAATAACAAGAACAATTTTACATGAGCAGTTGAAAGGTATGTCCTGTTAATAGGGTAAATATAAAGGCTCTGCTTAAAGGCTTTTGGTATCAGAGGAATGGACATGTGAGTATCTAAATATAGTAGGTCAAGTATTTTGCTCAGTAAGCCTTCTCATTATTATATACCCAGCAGGAGTATTTGATTGTCAAACATTTGTGGTGATGTTAATTAGGCAACATTACTTTTATAAGGATGTTGTTGGTATTAAGATGTTTTTGGGAAAACATTGAATGACCGACCCCATGTCCACATTGATTGTCAATGTTGATGTATAGCTTTGTCAAATGACAAGAACTACTAAATCATTGTTTCTTGTCAAAACATACTAGACGACTCGAATTTACCAAACCATTAAATTGCAAGCGGAAGGGGAAATCCCTGGACGTAATGCAGGCTAGACGCTGTGTGAACACCATGTTGCAGTCCAGTAATTTGGGAGCTATTATGCACTTCACTGTGATATCTCAGAAGAGAAATTAAACAGAGAGATGTTGTTACCTCATAGACCACATGAGATACATGCTCCGTGTGCAGGAAGCTGTTGTGTCTAACTCGGGATTTCTGTGAAACTTAAGGGCCCACAGATGTGATCTGACATTGTGTAAATGGATGTTAAAGCGGTATAACGTCTGTTGTTTTAAAATTTTTGAAACTTTGTACTTTGGTAATTCATTCAACATAATCTCAATGCCTTTTTTTAGTCATTTTAACTTACAAAAAAACATAACATAATTGCTTTCTGGTCAAACGACATCCCAACCTCATTACAACTACAGGACAACACTTGTCATTCAACATTAGTGTTCCTGCTGTGCATTCTGTCTTCAGCTACACAAAAAAACAGGGTCTTGCAAATGTAATACCTGTTGTACTTTGCCTGTATTCATTTACAGCCTGCATTCACTAAATGACTTGAGGCAGCAATGAATCGAAATGAATCTATCTGCATTGACGTCACCCTTGATTTTACCCTTGAAACGGAACCCCCCCCCACACACACACACACACACACATACTACACATCCATTAGGGAAAGTATGTAAAATGCAAAACCCCTTGCACATGTTTATTGCACAAATTTAATTCAAGGTCAATGCGTCAGAATATGGTCATCTTTTTGTGTCGGGATGTCAGCTGTACTGTACGTCAAGACAGACACACCAAGGACAAATTTGATGTATTACAGCATATGTGCTTTATAATTTAGCATTGAGCATAATATTTTGTACCTGGAGCCTTTGTAGCCACTGAGGTCCAGATGGAGCTCTGGGGTTGACTCGATAATAGCTTGTACATCAGACTTGTCCTCATTCTCCATCAAACCTACATGAACCAGATGACACGTAATATGCACTGATTAATTAATAATTGTTCATATTAATGTAAAGCAGAAATACATACAAATGTGTTTAACCCTTAAATTGGCTAAATGAACTTGGAAAAGTAAAAAAATCCACATTCTTGCTAGTTGTGCTCAAATAACACAGAAAACATATTCATGCCTTGATATTTGAAGAGTACCTTAAATTTTTGGAAATCTCAGCTAGAGTAATTCTCATTTAGAAACAATTAAATATATAGAATAGGTTAGTGCTTATGTTCCCAAAGTTAGACCATGAGATTATTGTTTACAAAAACAAAAAAGTACAAAATCTGGAAATTTCAGTGCTAAACACAACCATCTGTCTGGCACTGACTTGACCTGCGGACTCATAGACAAATCATTAAATGTAATAGTTGTTAAGTCAAAGTCATCTTGTGTTCATTTTCAAAAAACATTATTTCTATGCTCTTTTCCATTGTTTTGCTTAGGCTGTGTGTTTTAATCTCAGGAAGGAAGTGCTTTGTCAGGCATCATTTCAATTTCAGAACTTTTTCACAAACTATAACTCAGACTAAGGATTTGAATCTCAGCCCACCCTCAGCGACGCTGACTCACCTGTTGATATTGAGCGGGTCCCCGGTGCAGCCTGCACCTCAGCACACCTACTAGAACCGTCACCATCCTCCCGCTGACAGTCCAACCCCGGCTCTGAGGCTGTGGTGGACATGGGGGTGACAGAACTGGAGCCCAACAGCTCATCCTGAAATCACAACCGAAGTCAGAGGTCACAGCTCTGCGAAAGCTGAGTAAGAAAGGGGACAAGAGTAACAACAGAGTAATACAGAAGATGATGTCTTGGATTCGGGGTTTAAATTGGATTGCTTTAGTAACAGAGCTCTATTTTATGGGTGATAATAACTGAACACAAACAGCAAGGTAATCCATTCCTCATTACTTGAGCAGCAAAATTCAAAGAAAAGCTACAATACATGACACAAAGTAATAACTGAAAAACATAAACAATTTAACATAATTCACATACAGGGCTCACAAGGGCACACAAATGCCACAACCTTGCAAAATAAATGTACTCGGGTATTTTTCGCACAGAACAGCCCACAACTAAAGCCAAAGTGCTACTTTAAATAAGCACAAGTTCTCAAAAAAAAAAAAAAGTATTACAATTACAACAATTAGGGCCATTTGGCATCACTATGACTAAACTACATGAGCATTACAATTTTCAGATTAGTTAGTAATACTAGTCTAGAATAATGAATGATTTGTAATGAAGAATGAAGCGGATCTTTAAACTTAAATGCCATGCCATCAAACGGTAAACCTGCTGTATGCAACCACAATCTTTATTCATTTATCTACAGCAAACAGCACTCATTTACACACTTTTAATCAAAATATTTTCAGTTTGCTATGCCAGTCTGATTCCAATCTTCATTTTGTCGATACCCAATTTAACAGTTTTGGAACTACACTCTCTTAAGTAGTTGCATTCAGCACAGCACGGGATGAGGAGTGGATGTTGCAAAGCTGCACGAGGAACTCGGCGTCAGTGCATGAGGGTGAAATGGACTGCGTACACTCGGCTGTTACAGAGCCAACTACCTTACAGTCGTCTGCCAGCATATTCCCCCAAGCCTCCTGTGCACTATTACCCTGGCTTTTCTGTGGAGGATCCTCTGCCTCCAGCTGCTTGGGGAAAAGAATTCAAGTGAAGCATGATTCGTGGCATGATAACTGTACAATCCAGTATCATGGTTTCATGTACATTGTAGCAACCTCATGCTTCTCGTTGTCTAAACTGGGTGCAGATTTCATTGGAGAAACTTATGGGGAATTTCATTGGGGACCTTTTTAAATAAGTTATTCACAACACAGGAATACAGTAGAGATTTTTGGTGTAGTACAAAGTATCGTGCAAAAGGTATCGACCTACTAGGTGTGTAATATAAATGTTGTCTTGCCAGATGCCAGAAAAATGGGGAGGGAAAAAAAGACTTCCTTACAGAACGCTTCAACATGTGAGTTATTGGTTTCATTGCTAAATATCCACACTTTTTACCTGTTTATTATTAACCTTGAATTATACAGAACAAAAAGTATTGCAAAATGCACTGATATAAACCTATAATTACAGCTTATACTACTTTCAGTGGTGCAGTAATACAGAAAATGAAAAATTAACGGCGCTGTAGTACATACTGTATATAATGTCAATTATATATACAGTAATTAGTACTGTACGTGCATTGCAAGTATATTGTTAACATTGCATAACATGACTCATAATATGCTCTTATTTTATTTATTTCAACATGGCAACACTGTAACAGTTTTTCTAATGATTCGGTTTGTTTTGATGAGAAAAAACAAAATTCAGTAATCATAATTTACATATCTATTTCAGAAGCTTTTAACTGAACTTACTGTGCACTTGGGTGTTAAAACCCGCCCTACTGCTCTGACAGACAAAAACAAAGAGTTTATTATAAAATAATAAAAGAAATTGAACAAACAGCAAAACTAATAAAATACTGCATATGTATTTTTATGTAACATGCATGCCCACTTTTCACTGTAATAGTATTATTTCTTAATGATCAAATTACACCATTCATTGGTATGTTTGTGTAATTGTTAAATATAGTCCTTGTTAAATATTCCTCCCTATTTTACTGGTTACTACACAGTATAGTAATTGCTGATATTTAGAAATATCTTTTTGAAAGCATCTACAATGTATTTTTCCCATGGCTTTTGCACGATACTTCATCTGTTCTTCAGAAAGCATGAACCATATTCCAAGCACTATGCAGCTTTTCTCGAATGTTTTGTGTCACTTTTTTTTTTTTTTTTTGGTAAAATATAAATGCTAGAACTACAGTATAATCCACACTATACCATCACACTGACATAACATCTCAAATGTGTTTGAGGTTATTGACATGCATATGAAAGCATTTTATGCATCAGTAATAACCAGACAGAAGATCCGAGACTGAAGCCTGCAGCTTACATTCTCTTAGAGAAAATAATACCTTTAGAAAGAATATAACAGAATATCTATATTTTATAACTCCTTTGCCCAGGTCTTCTGTATGGTTTACATGAATATTTTATCAGGCATAAATCCAAGTCAGACACAGATACAGCTCAAAAGCCAGTGAGAGTGGGTGTGTCACATGGTTTTAGATACATACCCTTAAGATATACGATTAGACTCCATTCTCCTGAGTCCTAGCAACTAGGCTTCATGTATAGAGAATTAACACAATGCCTGAATAACTTAAATCTTCCAATGTAAGTACTGTTGTTCTATTCCATTACCCAACCCAGGCATAGTGTGTGTTTAGTGTGTGTGTGTGTGTGTGTGTGATGATTTGATAATATAGAATGTCTCACACATGCCCTACTGTAACATCAGAGAGCTTCCCCTCCCCTGCTCCCTTCTTCATCTTCAAAGCCACATCATTCCAAATGCCAAGTGCTCGATTGTGATCCACGACACCAGCTGCCAGTTTATTAGCATAAGCACACTAACACAAACCTTTCCTGAACTTTATATACCTATTACATATAAGACTTTGGTATTGTGGCCCTAAAATTATCATTCTATCTCACTTCATTGAGGCTTGTTGAATTATTTACATGATTATTATATTATTTACGGTGCATCAGACCAGGCGATTCTATAGATGTTTAAGTACCTTGAGACTGGTGTTTGATCGATGCTGACTGAGTTCAGTAAATCTCCAACCCTCTGTTCCAGGAGTCTCTGCTCGACCCAGAAAATCTGGGATCTGAGAGTTGTTCCCAACACCAGCAGACATGGGGAAGATGCCCAGAGAGAGGGGTCGCTCTTTCCTAGCATACAGTTGTACAGTCATATACGGATGACAGGAAGACAACATCAGATTTTACACTGAAACTAAATCTTGATATTACACTGCAACATCTCGATGGTGGATGAGCAAACAAATCCCGTGCTTGAGTAAAAGTAGAGATACCATGGATAAAATATTACTCCCAGCCAAATTTGACATCCTCAATTTACAATACCGCTTATGTTAAAGTACAAAAGTATGTACGAATATATTTGTTCTGTCCTTTATAACCCACTAAAAACCAGACAAACAGGACATAAATACTGATTTCCCTTACAAGCCTTATTTTTTTTTTAGTTTTTCTCTCATACATCAATGTCAATAATTCTTGCAACATTCGAAAACGCCAAATGGTATTTCCACATCAACATCAAGTTGTAAACAATGTATTTTCCTAAACTATACAGCCCGTTCCTACCTGACTCTGCCCAGGGTTCCTGTATCTGAGGCCTCTCCTCCAGTTATCTGCTGAAGTTTAATGCGCTCTACATGTTCCATGTAGTTATGAATCATCTGGAGGAAACAGTGGAGAACGTCATAAGCACTGGCTAACATGGTGCTGTTGTATACTGTACCTCCTTGACATTCATCTTGATATCGAGCCTTTCTCATTGGCTCTGCATGCACCTCATGGACAAAAAGTTGTTACCTCTGTGTGTCGCTGATGGAGAGCATTATACTCTTTTTTGAGTTCGGCCTCCCGCTCCTCCAATCGGGTTACTATGAATGAGAGATACAAAGAGAGAGAGAGAGTGGGAGAGAGAAAGAGAAAGAGTAAAAATCATCTCATATGATGGTACTCGTTTTTAAAACCACCCTTATTTGGCACACAAAAAATTCAGGCGACATTTCCACAACCTTCATACTGCAAGACTGGCGATGCTGTTTGAGAAGAAAGTACAGCACTAATCTATCTCTCACCTGTCACTTAGACCTACACCAGCCAACTGTGAGCTTGTGTGACCTCATGTATTATACTTTTAAAAAAATGTGTAAAATGGGGTAACATTCTTGCAAACACTGAAAAAACTCCACCTAAAGCTTGAAATACACTTGATACATGGCAGCTCCACATCCCAACCTTCCATCCTTCCATAAAAATATATACTTGCCTACCTAATCCTTCCATATCTGAAGGATTAACATCTCTGTCCACTAGAGAGCAGCATCCATTCTACTCCAGTATCCATTTCACTAACCGGATCACCACTCACATCCTCCTGATGGCAGCAGACATGGATACAGGAGGATACTATAATCAGTATATACAGCAAAGTCCCATATAACATAGAATATGATTGTAGAATTAATTGAGATGGAGAATGGAGAAGTCAGCATCAGGAAGAACAGGAGTTTGTGAACGTGAGAACCTTGAGTTCAGTACCTTGTCTAATCTTCGTCTAATTTTTTTTATTTATCGCCAAAAGCTCTTTTGCACAGATAGAAATCTCACCAATCGAAATGAATTAAGTCAGGATCTGACTAGCTAGTAGAGCTTCTAGCCGACTATTCCATAAATTCTTCATGGACTGCGGAAATTATTTAATTAATTATGCATGAAAATACATGTGCATCAGTCAAATCAGCCAGACATTATTAACTCTAATGCCCATAAACATCATCAAGAAAATTATACATAACTAAATTATATTATAATTATATATATATAAGGAGGATTGTTTCATTAATTTCACCGCTTCTCTGTTTACATGTTTGTGCTTGATATTTTCTAATTCAATTTCTTAATAAATAAATAAATAAATAGAAAATAATAATAAAAAAAAAAAATATATATATATATATATATATATTAATTTATATTAAGAAATTGAATTAGAAAATATCAAGCACAAACATGTAAACAGAGAAGCGGTGAAATTAATTAAACAATCCTCCTTACACCTTTACCTTCAAACTGAAAATCCAAAAAGTGTTGGGTTCTGCATCAAAATTTCAAAACAACAAATCTCAATACAATATTCTTCACATTTCTTTGACACAATACAATACAATAAGACTTTCTTTTATGAATTTGTAGTTAAAATAAACTACACTGCCACCTTAAGCTTTGATTACATCATGCACTGTGATGGCCAATTCATGCGCAACAGTAACTTCTCATGCTCCTAGGATCACCGTTTCACAATTTGAGTCCTGGAATATACTCATGCCACCAGAGGAGAAAATGCTCATTGCTGGGAAAACGAAAAACCTGGTTCAGTATATTGAGAGTACAGAATGTTTCCGAGCCTGGTGCTGACCAACTGGAGCAACACCACATCATAGAGTGGGAACTGTTCATGGTAGGTGCACCACTTCATGCACTTCCTTTCTTACCCTGACGCACCATCGCTCTGGAATAGGGTTAATCTGGACTCATCAGATCACATTTTTCCATTGTGCCAAATTCCAAACTTTATGCTCCCTAGCAAATTGAAGTCTTTTTTCCTGATTACTCTCACCAACAAATGGTTTTCCTATGGCTACACAGCTGTTTAGCCCCATTTCTCATTGCATTATGTGTTAAGAAATGTTCTTACCTTCACTAATAAACACAGCTGTGATTTCTAATGCTGGCTTTTTACTACGCAACTTTACCAAGCATTTAAATAATCTCCGTTTCCAACAATTGTGCTCCAGTTACAAAGAGGCAACGAGACGTCCTCTTCACATTTACTGTCAGGGGAGAAAAATGTCCATTTGAATGCAAAAACGTCTAAAGAGAGGCTGCGTCCATATGAATAGGTTATTAGCACATAAATGCAACAAGGATTCAATAACAAACCCGAATCCAGCAGCAGGGTTTAGGGAAGAGGGAGATATCCTTTGTAATTCCTTGTAATTTCTTACTTATCATGACGTTTCAGAGAACATGCTAAGTCTCAGACGTGTTATAGCTTCTTAGCCCTGAGGCTATGAAGAAAGATGAAGCAGAAAGAGACTGACTTTGATGTGTGGATGTGATGTACAGTGTGTGTATTAATAAGCAGCTTCCATGACAACGCAAACCTCAATCAAGTCGGTTTTTGTAAGTACAAAACAAATATTAAAATCTGCATTCATTCGGAGCAATGACGCTGCAAACGGAAGCGCAGTTAATTACAAATATATCAACACAGCGCATGATACTTATAAAATGAATGGTACATAATAACTTCCTGGATCTTTTGCATCTTTTAAAGCAGGCTGCAAATGCTCTGGTCATGCTTAAGTTCATTGGACTATGAACTTTTGTTGAAAAACTATTTCTCAGACAGCACACAGCTCTTGTGAATCATTCAACGATTACCAGGGTTTGCCGCACATTGCACAGTACTTTCCATACATGAGCACTATATTAAAGAGACTGTGGGTGTCTGCTTTGATACACATGAAAGCTTCGCAATTCACAAATAAGCCACTCTTCAACAAAAGTGCTTCCCATGGGCTTAATGCACCGGTAATACAATGTGTATTCTGTAATCCTGTCACAATGATTAATAATACAAATTATACCTTTGTTATGGTGCGTGAATACACTAGATTTGGAAAAGATTACAACTGAATGTGGTTCAAATACTGAATGGAAATACTGTAACATGATGGCTGTCTGATTTCTTATTGCAATAGGTGGTAAGAGTTAATGAGCCCGTGTGGAGGATGGTGTGACTAAAATGAGGTCGCAGCCTAGATTAGCTGCAGAATACCTGTATGGGGAGTTGTACATTCATAACGGAATGAATGGAACGGAAAAACAGGCACGGAGAGAAGCGGTTTGATTAGTGGAATTAGCACATGTACATATTATAAACACATTAACGGCATACCCTTATATCAACAAAAATTATATTTGGAAATAAATGTTACAACTGGTGAACGTTTAACCGTATGTTTCAGTGGGAAAAGTGAGGAATAAATTCTAGTGAGGAATAAATTCTAGTAAAATATACCGATCAGCCATACCATTTAACATTATAACCATTTAAGATTTAAGGTTCCCCATGTGCCATCAAAACAGCTCTGACCCCTCGAGGCATGACCCCCACATGACTTCTAAAGGTGTACTGGAGTGTCTGGTACTAGGTTGTTAGAAGCAGACCGTTAACTGTCCTATTCGCATGAGAATAGTATTATCTGGGGACCTAACACCCAACAAATTTGCAGAATTTCTGAGAGACGTTAATTTTTTATCTTTTACAATATGTAATAGCGGCAATAAGCAATCAATCCTTCACCACCCTGTTTTTGTTCTCTGTCTTAAATTGTTCATGACAATAAACCACACACACTGTCATGTGACACCAGACAGTCCTCTGTCATAAAGATTTAATAATTTAAAAGCTCTGACTGTTACAAAGTTCAGGCACTGGAAGCTCGTTGCAGGAATGTTTACTAAATGGCTCCATGCAAAAAGATTTACTGTGTCAATAATTTTAGAGACGATTTATTAACTAATTACAACCAGTTAGATAGAACTGCTGTATAACATGTCATAACTAGCAATATTTTCATCATTTAATTAAATTTACCCCATACAAACAACTTTTTTTCTTTTGGTACTTTGGTCCATCTATGTGCCATCCGGCACATCGGCTATCGTATATTTTCCACCCTGGAGGTATATCCCTTGTTTCTGTGGCAGTTACTTAAGAGGTCCAGTAAATATATGACTTTTAACACCATATTTTTTATTTCTCGGCCCCGAGTGACGTAGTGGTAAAAGTGCTCGCCCTATCATCCGGAGATCGCCGGTTCGAATCCCGGATGATGCTGTAACCTCTCGCAGCCGGAGGTCTAGAGAGAGCTGATTGGCCGAGCTCTCTCAGAGGGGAGGGATGAGAGGTACTTAGTGCTCTCACATTAATCGCGGATCTACAGCCAATCAGGGATGTCTGTGAGCTCACGCAAGCGGAAGGAACGGATAGCGCTGTCCTCCGGGTGTGTTACGCCGCCCCCAACGGTGCGTGAGCGAGCAGTTCGAAAAAGATGCGGTCGGTTGGCGTCACGTGGTTTGAAGGAAACACGTGATAGTCTTCGGCCCTCCCGGCTGAGTGGCAGTAGTAGCTTTAATTTGGAGCCCCCTAGTGACGGGGAGGAATTGGACACGATTAAATTAGGGAGAAAATCGAGGGAAAAAATCCACAAAAAAAATAATAAAAAATTTTACATTTCAGAGATCCAAACTACAAACCCTCCCCTTCATCTAAACATACACGAAGAGTAAGACATATGCATATTTTGTGAGTGCTGCATTTTTCTGACATTATTCCCATATTTAGGTAGCAGTAAAATGTATATGTTTTAAAAGTAATGATAACATACAGACCAGAAGTGGGGTATCAATCCCTCGACTCTGGAAGTACAAGCCCACAGTGCTAACCACTATGTCACCATGCCTGCCTACAAATTAATATATTTTAGTTCTATAAATCAAATAATCTATATATAAAAACATGAAGTTGACAGCAAAATGATACAAGTCCTAAATGCTCAAAAACCATGTCAACCTATTCACAGAGCGAATAGTCCTAAGATTAATGAATCAATTTTTTTGGACAGCGGGAGGAAACCGGAGTACCCAGACGAAACCTGAATCAAACAAGGTGCAAGGTGATAGTGCTAACCGTGCTTAGTGGCTTATATAATAAACATATGGTTCTGCAATGTATAACATCATATATTATTCTATATAAACTAAAACATAAAGTATCCCACAAAGTATAGGAAGGAAAATTAAACAGTTAACACAAAACACAGCTGGTTACAGTCAGTAACATTCAGTGACAACAAAAACAAAAGTGACATAAATATTGTATTGCCCTATTACCATGCACAGCAGATAAGAGAACACCTGCATGTAAATGTATGAAACAGACTGAGAGAGAAAGTGAAACTTGTTCTTACTCTGATCAGCAAAGTTCTTGAGTTTCAGCTCCAGCTGGCGTGAATGTGAGTTCATTCTCTCCACATTGTTCTGCAGGTCCTTCTTCTCCTGCTCCTGTGAGTCCTCAAACTCGATGAACTTCTGCTCATGGAGAACACAATCAGAAAAATAAGATCATGTTAAATATATTTTTTTCTACTGTATTCATCTAACAGTACTATATTTAAATAATTCATGTACTTATAACTATCCCAGTAATATCACTATTTGCAATGGTCTCAGTAATATGTGTGGGAGCCTGGATTAAATAAATTGAAGCAAATTCACATAAAGTTCAAGCAGCGGTGAAAAGTACTGCATATGTTGCTGAGGACTTTTAGTAAAATATCCAAACATCACTTCAGAGACAGGGAATCTGTACAACTTTGAAAAGTTATATTAAGAAGTTTATTTAAAATCCAATCAGCAATCAAAGCGGAAAACTTTTTATAGCTATCTAGCTCAGCTCGCTCAGCTGAGTGATGTATAGTTTCTTTCTCAAGCAATGAACTGGATAATTGGTGTTTTATGTTGATTAAGCTCAGGGAAAACCTCCTCTAAATAAAGGCCAACAGAAACACCAAAATCCAAATGTAGAGTCCAAACTGCTGGCAACACAAAGCCATTATTATCTAGTTCAAGATGGGGAAAAAAATTATTCCATGAACTTGGTCACTATGAGAATCCTTACACCAAGAGGTTCTCAGCTCTGCCCATCACAACAAAGGATCATGTGATCAGGAAGCAGTGACATCCCAGAGTGTCTCCCTATGAAGAGGCTCTCCCAGATTTAATGCTTCCAGAGACTTGGACTCAGCGAGACCGCAGGGTGGCAGGGTGCTGCTCTCTCTCTTTCTCTCTCTCTCTCTGTCACTTCTCATCACACAGCAAACATTACAAACCGCTCTATCACCCTAAGAGCTGAAGTGATGCAAGCAGAAGGTTCTTGTCACTATATATCCATGTTAACTGTATGCTTATGATACAATCATAAGAAAACTCATACAGACCAGATGTTACTATCAGACCACTGGCAACACTGTTTAATAAAAAACAAAAAAATATCAATAATAATATTAACATAAACAATAAAAATATAATCATGTCAGTTTTTGAGAACTTAAAGGAAAGGTAAAATCTCTGAGTTGAAAGTAAGCATCAAGTTTCAAGTGCTTAATTGGGCATTATAGGTACCACTAAGAGAAAGGAAAAAACTTCCCTGAATTTAATTCAAGTTAAAACAGGACTTGGTTATTTAGAATTAGCTAAAAACTAGCTTTATTTCTCTATATAATCCACTGCTATACTAATGCACCTATCCGAGCATTTCACTAGTGCTTGGATACCAATAAGGTAGAAAGTTTTCTCAGTATGTCGGTGATAAGATCAGCCTGCCTGCTTCACATCTGAACCTCTGATCTCCCAGGAACTCCTTTAATGGCCCAAACATGTGGAAATTGCTTGAAGTAAGGTCAGGAATATATGGGGGATGTAGCAATAACTTCCAGGAGAGTTCCTATAATACACAAATGGTGTTCGTGAAAGGTTATTTGTACAGTTCCCACACACAGATGCGTCTCTTCCGCAAGTTGATGAAAAACTGTTTGCTGAATGTTCACAAGAATGACTACAGCGGGCTCCTCGGCCGAGATCTTTATTCACGAACGTAAGGCCTTCTTTACAATGTTTGCACCAATCAAATTTTACCGTGGCAAAGAATCTCATCAATGGACTGTACTATGCTTGAAGTCTTCAGTGACTGTTAATCGGTGTTCATTCATGAAAAATTTCATCACAAGTCCCGGTTTGGCTCGTCACTAATATGTGATACTTTATTGTATACAAGATATATATATATAAAGAAACCTATGCGGTATTTTTGTGTTTTAAATTTCATCTGCCCATTTTTACTTGCTTAATGCTTTGCTACATTCCTACAGTGTCATATCTCTTCTTAAAGTCACTGCAGCTGTGCTTTAATCCTTTAGACTGACCATATGTCTGACCTCCCTATCTGTACACTCTGCTTAAACAGATTCAGGTTCCAAAATCAAGCTTGTCATTGACTACTACCTCTAACTGCACTGCATGAAGCAGCATTAAATTCAGCATTAAAACTTCTGGACGTCTCATTAATACACCACTGATTATAACTGAAAAATGTTAAAGGAGAAGATAAGTTATTGCTCCTTTTAAGGACTGCTGTGTTTACAACAACTTGTTGGACAATGGCATTGGTCTCAATATTGCTCCTTGCTTGATGTCTGATATCTAACCATCCATCTACTGGTTACAGATACATATTGATTACATACCGTTACAGTTTATCCCGTGTAGGGTCACAGGGAGGCAGAAGGCTATCCCAAGATACAAAGCAGGGTACACCATGGATGGGGTGCCAACCCATCGCAAGTTTATTCATTTTGTTCATGTTTTTATTTAGGCAGAAATTTGTATGTTGGATGTTGTACACATTTCAAATAATTACACGCAGGAAACACAGGAAACACTATTAAACAAGCAGCCACACGACAGAGCTGCGTAACATGAGTTGTAAAGCTGGATAATTAAAGATATTTCCATTTAATCTATCTTTTGTTGGTTGAATCAATTAATCGAATCCATTCACAGTCCAGTCACACTTTTTATAGTATTTAGGTAAACGTGCAAATGCAAAATCTGTAAAATTATGAATTAACATTCATAACATTCGGCTTCCATCTTCTGAACACACTCATATTTTGGAAGAGTATCACTTCTTTATATATTGAGGTTACAAGCGTTTGGTGGACTACTCTACTGGAGTGTGGAGCAGAAATTCAGCAGGGGAAAAAAGATTGCTTCATACAAGAGATGACTTCAATTCAAATTCAGGTTTTGAGAAGTTTTTAATAATTCAAACCCTGTAAGAAATATAGCTTATGGCTAATTAAATAATAAACATTAACGCTATTAAATTTAATCAAACTGAATCAACAATGTACCTAAGATTTGAAGCTCTTAAGGTGTTGGAGGTTTCTTTAAGCTCACGAAAGCTCAATCCTTAATTTCCCAAAAAAGATCACACTATTCTTTTATCCTAATTATAAGCAAGCCACATTGTGAATGTTAACCACTAGCTTTTGTTGCTATGATTTCCAAATGGGTTCCATGTGACAGCCATGTAATTTTCTGAGGTCTCAACAGAGACTAAGCAGTTCTAAAATATCTTTTTTAGGCCACTACTAAGAGTGATTATTAAATGTCCTATTTTAAAGTGGTTTCACATTCCCAATGTGCGGAATTATCTGAAGATCATTACGGGCAATGTACTGTTTTGTGCTTTGTGTCATTCACAGGTTCATTGTTATACATTTCTACACTGATAAACATGTTCACGTTCGCATTCACCAAATCTCACATGCAATGAAGTTAATCATGTTCTAGGTGTTTATTGTATTATTTATGTATTGTATTATTTTTATCTTCACAGTAAATAGGCAAAAACACATTAATTTTTAAATTAGTGCGATTTCCACTAGTTTTTATACTTTGGTGGATTCAAAACATGTGCCTCAAAATGTTTACATTATCACCGAATAAATAATAACCAAAATATCATCTTCATTCTTAGCAATGAATTGGCGTACAGTGCCAAAGAAAAACTTTAAGACCCTTTCAAGCCACTTTTTGTTGTGTTTCACCCTTCTGCTTAAAATGAATCTTTTTTCCTGAAACAGGTGATTGGTGTGATTTTTTTTGTTTTTGTTTTTATAAAAATAAAAAAAAAAGATAAAATTCCATTTATATAATTATTCAGACACTTTGTTATATCACTTTCAATTAAGCTCTGCTGCATCCTACCCCCATCAGTCATCCTTGCAATGACAACTTGCCTGGAGCCTACCTGTGACGAACTGAATTCACTGGACATAATTAGGAGGGCACACACCTGTCTTTATAAGGTGTGTATTTCAGAGTGAAAACAAAGCCATGAGGTTAAGAGAATTACCTCTAGCCCCACGAGACAGGATTGTATCAAGACACAGATCTGGGGAAAGATACAAGAAAACATCTGTAGTGCTGAAAGTGCGCAAGAGCTTGGTAGCCTTCATCACTCTCAAATGGATGACATTTGCAACAACTAACCCGGACTGAGTAGTCAGAAACATATTACAGACTACTGGGAATTTGCCAAAAAGTTAAGGACTCTTAAGGACTCTCGAACCATGAGCAATGAAATCCTCTGATCTGATAACACAAAACGAGTACTATATATACACAATTTTATTGCATACAAAGAACATAAATGAATAAATATGAATATTTGACACATGTACGTTACAGCACTGTGAAATAATATTCCAGTTAGCTGATATGGTTAAAGGCCTTGTTCAAAGGCTGAACAGTGGCAACTTGTTGAAGCTGGGGCTTGAACTCTCAACCTTCCAAGAAGTAACCCAGGTAAGCCACAGCCTTAACCAATTGAACCACCACTACGTTACCTATTGCATTCTACATTTGGTTGAGTTAAAGATCCATTTGGTGAATTAATTGACACTTGATGTTCATCTTCCACACATTAAAATGCATGATGTGTTATTTTATGTTATGGTATGTATTCCTGATTGCTTTTTTTTATATAATTCGGGATATTTAATCCTTTATCCTTTCTTCATTCAATGTATGATATTTGTAGCAATAACTCTTGTTGTCTAACATTCCATAAAATCACAATTTCTTTTATTGTTTTCATATTTTTTCTAGCACATATGAAAAAGCTGTCATGATAAGCTCCAGAATTCCTGCTTCTGCTCTACTGGGAGTTCTGGAGAGACTGTGAGGACTGTGAATGAGAGAACTTGAAAGGAGTGACCTAGTACTGTAAATAAATTCAGATTGCTGAGTCACTCAAGCTGCTTATGTACAGAACAGTGTGGCCATGTTAGCCTGGGCTGTCCAAACCCAAACCTGGACCATGTGGCAACCTTTGGAAAGAAAAGGATAAAAACAATTTCTACTTTACACAGCCAACAAAATAAAGCTAAAACTTGGCAACATATCCTACTACAAACTCACTACAGGATGTAAGTTACACCATGTTGCTAAATATACAGCAGTGACCTCATCACTTCTATAAAAAGCTTCTCACTGACTTATGGGAAAAATTGCTAGCAAAGTACTAACTAGCACTAACACTTTCACATATTCAAAACAGAAAAGGTTTAAGGTTTTATTTAATGTCAGCCAAAATAAGTATTTAGCAAGACAATGAAATCTGACAGATTTTAAAAAGTCATTTTAATTTATTGCAGAAGGCTTATGTACTGACCAACCTTAACCCCAACTCCATACAAGAGTGTGTCTCAGCAAAAACCTCTAGTTAAACCAGACTATATGCCAGCCAGTCACAAAAACATTCAGAATACCGATTCGTAAATATCGATCAGCAATCTCCTTACAGGAGCTGCTCTCTGAAACACACCTGCTAACAAAATAAAACCAAGAACTCTACTAGAAAGACAAACAATGACTAACTCCATAAAGTACAGGTACAGATAAAGTAAAGAACACATTGTACAAATGTGTTCAAGCTATATATTACAATGCAGATGCACTTTCACCCTGACCAAGATAAATGGTTGCTGAAGATGATGAATGAATGAATGATATACTGCCAGGCCAAAAAAAAAAAAAAGTCGGCATTTAAATTGAAATAAGCAAATACTTAAAAAAACATTTATAATTACTGCACTGATTAATATATTTCAGATGGCAGTAATTCTTTTAACGCTAACTGATGCAGTAAGAAGTTTCTCATTTCTTAAACAACTATGTAAAAATATATATGCTATGGTCTCAGGGTCTAATTAATGGCCTGCATCAAACAAAAAAAAAAACTAAGGACTGAGACTAAAACATATTATTATTATTATTATTATTATTATTATAAAAATTTCTAATAAATAATAAGCCTAACGTCGACCATTGATCTTTTAGACTTTTATGCTTAACCTTTTTTATCAGTTTATTGTTACAAGTGAAAATACTGAATTTACAAATAAAATTATCTCATATTAATAAAAATAAAGTACCAGAAATGAATAAGCGAGTCCAGTGGCCATGTGGGACAAATTTTTTAAACTATATATATTCACAGTTTTGCCTCCAAGGACAAAAAAAGGCACACAGAATGAAATCTAAGATATAATACGCCATCTATGATTTATATAAACTTTTTTTTCTTAGGAGGGCACATGCATTTATTACTTACTTTAACATGAATCTATGTAGTTTACCTATAGTGACCCTATTCACTATCCAATGAAATTCATCCATTGGAGTCTAATTAGGAAGGGTGTTGTTTACTATATTGTCATTTATTTCCATAAATACTCTTGTGTATTTTGTTAAGTATAATTTTACTTCAAAAGCTATTGCTGGGTGTAAATCGGAAAAGCACTTGTGGCAAAAATAGGTGGAAATCTATGTCGTTTAGGTTTAGAAGTCATTATGCACATAAAAATTGCTAAAAATCAACAGAAGAACTCACAGAACTGGGACTAAACAGTTGTGTAGACAAATACACAATGTAGACAAACATAAAGCATTTGTTAGTGAGTCAGAAAAAAAGACTTAAAGATTGAATAAGATTATGTGGTCTGCTGAGTTCATAACACTGCCTATTGTACAACCCTGTGGAGGCAGTGTTATGATCTGGGGTTGCTTCACTTGGTCAGATTCAGCAATGTTATGTGGCAATAGAATGAAGTCAGCTGATGACCTGAATGTATTAAATGACCAGATTATTACATCAATGGAGCTAATGTCACTCTAAAAGAGTGGTTCCGGGAACACAAGGAATTATTTTCACACATAACCTGGCCACTGAAAGTATTTGGGAGGTGCCGGAAAAGATTGTATGCAGTGGTTTGACTCTCTCATCAGGCAGAAATGAATGCAAAATCAGAATACAGATAAATGTTTTGGGCATAATATTGTCGAAACAACACCATGGTGAATACACACTGTAATCAAAGCTGAATGTGGTCCGATGAAACATTAGAACGTGCAACTTTTTTTGGCCAGTTTTTGGTACATTACCATTTGCAACCACATTGTTTCATTCTGTACTATTGTTTTATAATTAATTATTATAATGCTCACCTATAGACAAGCTTTAGTATACTGTGTGTACTGTGTATACTGTGTGTAGTATTGGATTATCATTGCCTGTGAGTTACCTGTACAGAATTGCAACAGTAGTATGAGTTTTTTTGCAAACTGAGCACACACCTTGATACTAATTCTGTCAGGCTAGGGAAGTAAATATTATGCACAGCTGAAAGAAAGTGAAAGTTTGAATTTCCAGGGAAATAACACAGATGTATCTGTGCAGCATACTGACATGGTAGTTAGCAATGCTGTCTAACAGTTTCAGGTTCGTGACTTCAATTCAGAACCTGGGTTACTGGCTGTGTTTGTTGGGAATTACTACAGTTTTTAAAGTTCCGGACTTTTGAAGCAAATTCCACTATTAAAATTAATAGCCAAATATGACTGTTTCCCTTCAAGGATATAGTCCTTGATTTTGATGTTGATTGAATGAAGCCAGCAGTTCTGACACTCAGTTTAAAATACTACTTGCCTTTAATTGTTTCCACTGAAACGACTGTCTCAAAATACCCACACATGCCCTGCCAATGCTTGAAAACCTAAATGCCGAAATTTTTGCTGTATTAGGATTAAAACTGAAAGTAGGATTAGCTGTATTATTTACAACTGATAATTCTTTTACTTATCCTAGAGAGCCATAGAGACATCAGAGGTTATTTTAATTAACAGCTGCCCAAAATCCAAGTATTACAAAGAGTGCATGCCCAAACAAACCAGTGTGGGTGTTACAACTCTTTAGGCCTAGTGTCATCAAGCAAATGTAGACGAACCAAAAAGAACAGTTGAAAAAATCTGCTCCAGTAATTTTTCTGTTTCTATTTCTGTTGCAGATAAACATATTAAAAGTAGTTCAGTGACTCCAGTTGTCAAACTTAAACTAACTTAGCTTGTGTAACAGGTTTCTCTGTTGTGGTTTATTCAATCGCATTCATTTATAACACTTACTTTGCTGAAGAAAGGGAATCATTTCATTTATCCTATAGGGGACTGTGGGAGGAAACCGAAGCACTGGAGGAAACCTACCAAGCATAGGGATGGGATGACATGTAAACTCCTTGCACACAGACCCCATGCACACAAAATCGAACCCTTGACCATGGAGGTGCAAGGCCACAGTGCTAAACGCTATGCCACCGCTCTGCCAATGATGACTGAAATGCTCATTACTCACTCGCTCCATATCGTCCAGGCCACTTTATCCTGTATACAGAGTCGTGGGGGACTGGATCCTTAGGAGACTTAGGGTACGAGGCAGGGTTACACCCTGAACACACACACACACTCTCACACACTCACAGTTAGCCTACTCTGCATGTCTTTGGACTGTGGGAGAAAACCGGAGTACTCTGAGGAAACCCACCAAGCACGGGGAGAACATGCAAACTCAATGCACTCAGACCGGAGGTGGGAATCGAACCCTCAACCCTGGAGATGCAAAGCCACAAAGCTTACCATTGCGTTCATGAGAAGTAAACGTTTCAAGATGAACAGTATGGCTTTCAACTAATCTGCTGAATTTGTGGCATTAGTCAAAAGTAGTAAAGTCAATTTCAAAACAAGAACAAGCAGTTCACCTGGCGTATTTATATGTATAGTTGGTTGTATTCTTCTGCTTTAGACAGCAGGTAAAACCTGAAGACTTCCTTTACTAAAAAATCTATTTTGATCTTTTAATATTTTGATCAATTATTAGAGGGAAATGTAAGCAACAGCAAATGCAGTGATGCTTTCCAGAATGTTTACGTGGCCTAACCAGACCCTGCTCAGTCACTGAGAACCTCTCTCTCTCTCTCTCTCTCTCTCTCTGTGCTTTCTGACAGCATGTGGAACACAATGTTGATTAAATGTCAGAAGAGTAACAGCTGTCTGTCGCCACGTTATCAGTATTTACCAGTCGATCATTAGACCACTGCCCTAGTAAGACATCGGTGGTGCCTGTACTCCATGTGCAGCGCGGGGATGGAGAGTGCAGGAAAACAGCATGTAAACAAAGCACGTATTCTGGGGGGGAAAGCGTCCAACTTCCGTTCTCTGAGAGGCCTGCGAGCATTCCCATTAATAAGGGACTCGGAGTCGGGGGTATCACTGGGGTTTTTGTTGACAAAAGCTCAATAAACACACACACGCACGCGAACGCGAGCGCGCGCACACACGCACGCACGCACGTGCACAGAGCGAGCGGCAGATGTGCAGCAGCAGAACAAAGCATCATCCCCGCGTTATAGGGAGCAGCGCGGCTCACCTCCTCGGCGTGCTTCCTGAGCGCCTTCTCGCGCTCGTACTGCGTGATGAGCTGCTCGTTGTCCTCTTTCAGCAGTTCCAGTTCCACTTCGTGCTCCTGGTTCTCAGCGAACACCGAGTCCAGGTTCTCGAGCACGGCCACGACGAGCGGCATCAGGTCCTTCACCGCGTCCTCGTCGTATTTGCCGATGAGACGCTCGAACTCGCGGTAGATGGAGCTGGCCAGGCCCGACACGCGCTCCGACATGATCGCCGACGTGCCCGGGTCGTCCTGGTACACCACTCCGTCCTCCAGCTCCATTTTCTTTCCCTTCCTGACGCAAAACAAAAGCGTGTCCTGTGTTAGTGTGTCCGAGACCAGCAGCTCCGATATCTCTGTGGGTGTCAACGTGGAACAGTAAAATCACAAAAGCTCCACAGTCTCTGCCTGGAAGTGACCGCCGTTTTGGGCTCTTACGTGGAATCTGCTTTTCCTCCCGTGGGCTCGTCTCACAGCAGCTGACCACACCATCGCGCGGTGACGTCACGCCCCGACAGCGCGCGCGACCTGATTTTCAAACCCAGCGTTCACCAAGGCTGTGTAGTGTCATTAAAAACAAACAAACAAACATATTACGCCATTAATTAATAAAAGAAGTTGTTATATCTACAACAATGATCATCGTCAACAGAAGTACTACTACTAATAATAATTACAATTATTATTATAATAATAATTACAATTATTATTATTATTAAATGAAAATAATAGTAAAAACACTTTCAGTGAGAATAATACTGTAATACCATTGTTGTAACATTAGTATTAGTTGTAGCTTTATTTTTTGTTATTGTATATTATTTTATTATGTATTTTATTATTCTATATTCTTCTTGTTTTGAATGATAATATTTATGTATAATTTATTTATACTTTAATTATAATTCCCATTTGGGGTTAATAAAGTAATCTATCTATCTATCTATCTATCTATCTATCTTTCTGTCTGTCTGTATGTAAGTATGTAGGGTATGCAGTATGTAGTAGTTTTTTTTTTTTTTTACTTAATTCTGCCTCGTTAACATAGTCAGAGTTAAAGCATATCCATCACACAATAATTTGTATGATGAAAATTTTTCCTTCGAGCACCGAAGAATCACAGGAATACTGAGTCACATGTACGCAAAAACTCCGGAAATGGATTGACTCTTGCACAGCCAAATGTGGAGGTTGCCAGAGTTTGCCTATTTAGCTTGCTTTTTCTTTTAACTTTAATAATGTAATTAACAGTTAATAATAATGTACTATTAAAAATAATATCCTATTATCAATTATATATATATAATACACAGTACTATTACTATACTGTATTACTTAATGTACTTACTTATAATATACATATAATATTGTATAACAGATACTATTTTAAAAACAATTGCCATGGTTACATTACTTTTTAATCTGTTCAATACTCCCTCAAAATGTTTATTTGATGCATACAATTGTGAAACTACAAAATTAATAAACTAACATGAGGCAAATTTTTTTTTAGTTTTTTTATTATTATTATTCATCACCATCCAGCCGTTTTAAATAAGCAATTTGTGTATGTTTGACTATATGTACAACCGGTTCATCTACCAGGTGAATATTGTGCAACTTGGTTTGACTGGCATATCCTAAGTGCAGCAGGATGGATATTCCATCTTGCTGCATCTTAACAGACATAACAGAGCTGCATACACTATATAGACAAAAGTATTTGGCCAAACTTGTTACTTATCGAATTTAGATGTTTTAACCAGGCCTCTTATCTCCACTGAAGGACAATCTTGAACAATGTTATGCTCCAACATTGTGGCACCAATATTTTCTATTCCAACTTGACTGTGCCCAAGTGCACAAAGCAAGGACTATAAAGATATGGTTTGATGATTTCGGTACGGAAGAACTTGACTGGCAGAACCCTGACCTCAACCCCAACGAGCACCTTTGGGATGAACTGGGATGGAGACTGCAAGCCAGGTCTTCTCATGCCTGACCTCAGCAATGCTCTACAGAATGAATGAATTCACAAATTCCCACAGTAACACTCCAAAATCTTGTGGACAGACTTAGAGTGGAAGCTGTTTTAGCTGCTAAGGGGACCAACTCCATATTGACATACATGTGTTTGGATACAACATCATTGCAGTGTTGGCTAAACACATCAGTTCATATAGTGTACTTATTGCTTTTATCTATTTCTGATGGATTATCAATTTAAATCTAGGACGCTGGTAATCACTGTAAACCATTTTTCATGTTTTTTTGTTTCTGACATAGAATATTCATGATTTCCCTCTAGGCTGTGCCTTTTGTTAAACATTATCCACAGCCTCCACCTTACACGTCAGCTTGAGCTTGTTTTTTCTCCACCCGTAGTCTTACCAAACCCGCCTCCTGCGCTTTGATTGGCCAGTACTTTTTAAAAGCGGCCCGCTGATTGGACAGATGAGAGGTCGTCAAAATCGCATACGAGAATTATGAAACAGACAACTCGGAATTTTTTCTATTCAGATCAAATGTCTGTCCAGACTCCCTTATCTAAATATATAAGTACTTTCACTTAAAATAAAATGATAAATAAACAAATAAATAGCAATTTGGCCTCAAATGACTAATCAATAACTTAATTTAAAGCTGTGTAATGCTAGTTCTATTGAGGAAACATGTCGTAATCCATTTTTATAGGATAATTTTGAAATTAATTACAGTTTTTGTTGCTTTCCTTTTTTTCTTTCTTTCTTTCTCAATGTCCAATCGACGAAAGACTTTATGGTGCGAGAGGTGGCACTAGTTCGAATACGGGTTCGCATAAGATTAAATTCTTATTTTTGAACATCTGGCAACCTTGTTTAAACTCCCTGACATTTTTAGGGGTTATGGGGGTTAAATAAATGCATTTCACGTGCATGTCGGAGGAGCAGGTATCTGTAATCCCTGTAAAATACTCTGCTTTACATTGCGTTTACTTTGACTAGTCTGTGTTGTTTCTTTCCTGGCTCTGTGTGTGTGTGTGTGTGCGTGTGTGTGTGTGTGTAATGTCGAGGGCGCAGTCAAAGTTAGAGAAGACTCAACAGTAGTGCTAAAATTAAACCTAGCCGTAGCTGCTGCAGAATGTAGTTCTGACATGTTAGTCATGTCGGAATAATGACTAGTGGTATTAATTTAATCTGTTAAACTGATGGATGAACTTTGTTAAATATATAGAAATGACAGCTAGAAAAGTGTTCCCGCTTTTCAGTAAGTACTTCCTCCTTTTATTGAGCTGCTGCAGAGGGAGCTGAGGTTTCTACACCATACTGTCCACTAATAAACCAATTAGCTACATGAAACCCTGAGGTCCATTATAGTCCTGTAAACTACTTTTCAAATCTTTCCAGAGGAGATGAGGTGTGGCTGCTGAAGACACCCCAGGCAAATTTGGGAATTAATGGAGAACTTCAGGTGGAACCCCCAGGTGGCTTTTTATACATACTGTACATACATACATACATACATACATACATACATACATACATACACACATGCATACATACATACTGTACATACAAATTTTGTCCAGTGCAACAAGATAGTCATATTCTGTTTTAAAGGTTATTTGTTAATTCATCATGGCTTTATCCTGGTCAGGTGCATCTCCAGGGTCCAGGTTTGATTCTGGCCTCGACTCCCGTGTTTGGTGGGTTTCCTCCAGGTCCGCCGGTTTCTTCCCACATTCCAAAGACAAGCAGGTTATGCTAATTGGCGTTCCCAAATTGCCCGTAGTGTGTGTGTGTGTGTTTGTGTGGTTGCCCTGCGATAGACTGGCTCCCTGTCCAGGGTGTACCCCGCATTGTGCCCAAAATCTCCTGCGGCTTCCCCCAATCTTGTAGAGAATAGAATCAGGTTCTATCCCTGGAATACTAGGCAATGGGACACCAGTCCATAGGTCGCTATACACAGACTTTTTCACCCCTAGTAGAAATTGAATCACCAGTCCACCTTCTGGCTTTTTTTAAGAGGTGGGAGGAAACCAGGAAACCCAGAGAGGACCCAAATGAATGTGGGTAGCTACAGTATGTTGATCTTAATAGACGGGGAAATAGAAAAGGAAAAATATTAATTATACATCAATCATTAATATAAATGTGCATCAGCCATGGTGGAAATGGACCAATATGATGAAAGTTTGAAATTAATAAAGTTAAAACTAAGTGGGGCATTCTAGTCAAATTGTCCAGAATAACAGAACACAGTTATATGCATAAAATCTACCTTAATTTCTCTCTATAATCACCTGCTCTACTATGGATTGACACCCCATCCAGGGTGTACGCCGCCTCGTGGCCTAAGTCTCCTGGGAAAAGATTTCCAGGCCCCCTGTATTTAGGATATAGCAATTTAGGCGATGAGTGAGTTAAAGTGGTAATGCCCTGCTACAGTACAGTAATGCACCTATCCAAGCATTTCACCAGTGCTATGATACCATCAAGGTGGAACAGTCATGATCGGACTGACTCCTTCATGTCATAAACACTGGCCTCCCAGGAACGTAATGTTCCAAACGTGGAAATGGCTTGGGACTATACTGGGGATGTGGCAATAACTCCCAGCCTAGTTCCTGTAACATGTAAATAGTGTTCAAGTACAGAATGATGGTGTTTACAGTTCCCACAGACAGATGCGTCTCTTCTGTATGTTGGGTACCAAGTTATCAGTTGATTTTCAAGGATCAGGCATTCCACTTGCTGAATGTTCACAGGAATGACTGCAGTCACCTCGGTCACGATCCGTCATTCACGGATGTGCAGCCTTCTTTAAAATGTTCGCACCATTTAAATGTTTTATGCGGCTAAGAGTCTCATCACTGTACTGTGCTTGAAGTCTTCTGCTCAATCGGTTGTATGGCTTCATTCACAAAAAACTTAATCACAAGTCCCAGTTTGAATTGAACGCTCTTTGGGGGGAAAAATCAAAAGAAAATAGTTTCCAGGTGGATTTCTTCTTGTAAGGGCCTAGCATGGCCTACTTGCAGGCTGAGATTTGTAACATACTTTGAGCTATTCAGTCACTATCACAGAACCTTAACCACTGAGCCACTACTGCTGCTTCAGGAAGCATTATACTGTATGTACAGAAGAGTAAGTACCATTACCTACTACTGTTGAATGATCTGAGTGTTTTCTCTTTTCTCCAGATCGCAGAGCTCTTGAATAGCAAGGTGAAAGAGCATCTGAGCGACCATCCGTTCATCACACTGGTGCTGCTTGTATTTGGTGTAACAGCCTCAGTACCTGTTGGGATTTTCCTGGCATATGCCGCTCTTATGTTCATCACTGTTACTGCATATTGCATGTTCGTTGAAAGTAAGCAATGAAACCAAGAAGGCAAAATTTATCAGTAGATAGTATCTCATTTCAGTGGATTTATTCTCAGATACTGCAGTACATTACATTGTACTATATTTCCCATACAGTTTTCCTGCTGACTGTCGGAGGAGTCATCTTGTGTTTTGTTCTCTTCTGTCTTGCCGTGGTGGCCGTCTGGACCTCCTGTGTGCTATGCATCTTGTATGTTATTGGATCACGGGTCCTCAATTGCTCTTTCATTCCCAGGTAGCTAATCTCTCCAGAGTCAGTTCACATTCTCACACCAATGCTTCACAATGATATACCTTTTAAAATTTACCTTCTTCCCCCCCCCCCCCCCCAACAGAGTACATGAAACTACAATCCCTGCACAAGACATGACGACAGAAAAAGACCAACATGACTGAGTATTAATACAATCTACGCATTTATATTGCACAGCACCATCCACAACCATCTCTTATGTCCAGTAAGAATGCAGTGGCAAATATGTCCAAAATCTGTTACATTTTTTAAATTATAAACAGTGATTTCTAACAAATATTTTATTTTTTTCTCCCTGAAACAACATGCCCAATTATTTTCCTTACACATGATATATAAAATTAATTTATGGGGCAGGTCCATAACTATCAAGAACAGAATTTCTTAGATTTTTCATTGTACACCACCACTATAGATGTACAATCAATGTGATTTAAGTGTTTTTGTTTGAGCATGTGTGTCGCCTGCCTGTGAAGAATTGGCAACACATAGGGATCACTGTTCTTTGTTTCATGTCAGTGTCATTGGCCGAAACTCATTGGAAACAGTCAGAAATTTAGTAATGTCTCCCGTTTTTGTCGTGGTAGACTGAATGTGTTTTCAGAACTTGTTTTACTATGATGCCGCTCTGATAAGCTACCTCACTGAACTTTTCCTCCTCAGTAACAAACGGTGCAGGGTATGATTGCTCTGGTCTACAGTTCATGTGTAACTAATCAATGTAGTGTTGTTGACAACTGGCTTGTATAATAATGTTTAATACTGTAGATGTGCACTAGTTATTTCACTGAGTTGCCTGCCTGCGAAACTTTGATCACACATAGGGATCGCTGTCCGTCATCTCGCTTTGGTGGCAGTGTCCGTCATCTGTCGTTAGCACACTTTTTCCTTATCTCAACTCCTCCTCCTTTATTTTGGCTAAGAGTCCTTAATGAGGCAACAGGTCTTCCTTAGAAGACTCAAAATTTTTTCTGTTAAAATGGCTGCAATTGTTAAAAGATTCCTGCAATATTCTCGTTACATGCCTTGAATTAAAGCTGAAAGTCTACTTATACACTTCGATCACACTGAGTAGTGCGTCCTAATACTTATGGACCTCATAGTATACACACTGCTTGGCCATAGAAAAGAAAAAAAAAGCCCACCACTCGTTCCTTTCGCTGCCTTTAGCTTTGATTACATCATACAGTGTGGGGGCCAATTCATATGTGAAAATGTTCATAAAATCAAAATGCTTCATGTTCCCAGAACCACCCTTTCACAATTTTGAGTCCTGAAATACATCCGTGCCATCAGAGAAGAAAGAATGATATAGATTTAATAACCTTGCAATGCAGTACATCCAGGCTGTCGGCTGACTTCTCGTTGTCACACAATGTCGTTGAGTTTATACCTGGCCACTTTAAGCCACCCCAGACCATAACACTGCCTTCCAAGACTGGATTCATATAGTTTCCTTCTTGCCCTGAGGCATCAACACTCTGTAATAGGGGGAATCTGGACTATAACTTGTGTTATAGTTACACATGTGCACACTACAGTTGATTAAAGTAGACTTGCTGTTACTTCAGGTCAGCAGTACCTGTTTCACAGTCCTTAAACAATTGGCGAAATGATTATTAGCATCATCTGGGCAAATTTTAAGGGATTATATTTTTATAATTCATCAGCATTTATTTATTTCTGATACCCGAAAAGGTTTCTGTTTGACTATCTTTACTGTATTGCAAAGGATGTCTTAGCATTTTCATGGTACAGGTCACATGCTGCACATACACTAATAAAGGTTGCTTATGCCTCTTACTGTTGTGAAATACTATGTAGGCCTCTTAAAGCCACAAAATAGACAATTTTTTTTAAAGTGTAAACAATGTATTTGGGTTTTGAGTAAATACTTTAAAACCCTAATGTATTACAATTAAGAAAATAATTAAAAGGCAATTTATGAACCAAAAACAGTGGCCTGTAAAATCTTTATTGGAGGTGATATAAACTTAAAAACGCAACAAAAACGAAAACCCTAGCGGAATGACTCATGAAGGAGGACATCAAGCATACTGAATATGTAAATGAATGTCCAAAACAAACAAGAGTTCTCTATGAATCCTGTGAAATCTACAGTATATACACACACTCCAGATCTTGTTTTATAATATTCACACTATAAATTCCATGGGGGTTGTTGATAAATTACTGGAACCCAAAAACAAATACTTAGTTGCAGGATACTACTAATAATATTATATCGTCCTGTTATTACAGATGTTGTACGTTACATCATGAGTACTGCTGAATGACTAGAGCCTTAACAGAACTACATAATCCAAAGTAATCTAAAAAAAAAAAAAAAAAACATTAGGAATATAAACGTATCAGTGCTGAATGATTTGGCAGTACAAAACATTCTCCTTGTACACAAAAGTGGATGCATTTATATGATAACATTTCTGCATATTCTCTGTCTATAATGCTGTTGAAATTAATAAGGCATTTGTGTAAATTTATGGACTCTGAAAGGCCATTGGAGTCTAAAGCAATTCAATTAAGGAAGAATGAAAATATTTCTATGGATAGGAATTTGTGTCACGTATGACCGAGAACAAAGTTTACCTGATTGAACACACTAAAAACCTTGAGACCACTTTTTTTTTCTTTTCCAAAAAAGTACATGTAGGACTTAAAGGGTGTGTTTAATCTGGCCAATCTTTAACAATTGAATTTTTAAGCTTGTGGAACACCTCACATAGAAAAGTATTTACTTTTTTTGTTCTTTTGAGTTTTTTTTTTTTTTTTACAGCACTAAAAAGGTATTGCAAGATGCTGAAAACAAAAATTTTCTTTGCCAAATCCAAGAGAAGTCCTCATTGCAGTCATTGTGCTGTCGTTTTTTTTTTTCATCCAGATGACATTTCACAAACTTCAGCAGTCTCACATGCGCTTTCCGTCTTCGGCCTCTTGCTGTGGCTTTGCTGTCCTGTGCCCCCCCCATATGAGTCTGAATGGCGACACAGGTCTTCTGTTCTTTGGCACTTACGCTGGCAAGCTCAGCTTCTTTCCTTTCAGCACTGTATAAAACCAAGACACAATGGTAGAACCTGTTATCACACAGCTTTCCCCGTCCCCGACAATAATCACTATTACTCATGGGACTGCTGTTTGTTTCTAAATAATGTGACTGTAAACAGATGATGTTCTCAACTCCAATCCTGGGAACCTGTTCCGCTAAAGCCAACTGATAAGCTAATCACCAAGCCGATCATGGCCTGGATCAGGAATGGTCGGAGAAGGGAAAAACTTAATTCTGTGCAGGACACTGGCTCCCCAGTAGTGGAGTTTTGAACCATATTTACGTTTTCTGGACCTTACCTTTTGTAACATAAAGGTAGAAAAAGTCACAATACAGGATGGTCTGGACCACCCCAGCCACAATAGCGATCATGTCAAAGAATCCCTCAAAGTAGAACCTCCAAATCCAGTTGAAGAGATAGAGGGCACGGTAGACTCCCAGGCAGAACAGATAGTGGGTGGTGATGGTCTCAGCCTCTCCAGTCTTACTGATCAGGAAGAGCTGAGGCAGGATGGCCACGGACTCAAGGTAGATGGAGAAGGTCCACAGGATCTAATTCATAAAATAAGCAATTTTTTTTCTTGGTAACTAATGGCAAATACACAAATTGACAGGACTTGACAATTTTATATGTACCCAATGACTTTTACATAAAACGTACCTCCAACGGAGAGAAGTCATGGTTGACCAAAAAGGACAGGCCTCCTACCGGAACAACTAGAAATTCCACTCTGAAGGTGTCATGGTTTCCATCATAAGTAGCCTTGAATTTCATGTAGATTAGGTACACGGTGGCGTAAGCACATCCGATGTAGATGACCTGCCAAGAGAGCGGATAGGAATGCATTGCAGCAAATGCAAACATATTCGCTGAACAAAACTTTTTTTTTCCTGAAATGAGGAAATCACCCACCTTCATGCATGTGTTGTAGAGAGAAATAAAGGAGGTGAGCAGATCCAGATAACGTGTTGTGAAAACCAATGCAAAGAGGATCTGGCTTTTCCCAGAGATTCCTGAAAAAACGGGGGGAAAAAGAAAATCAGACTTTGCATGGACTGGGCAGTGCATGAACGGTACACAAATGCCCAGACGATGGCACAAGCCTCAGTAACCAGCCACGCTAATGACATCAGAGCATGAAAGTGCACTGTGATGAAGCCTATAAGGTCCTGCCACGTCACGAGGAATTCCGCAATTATACGAGTGCTCGAAAAAAGTGTTTTTAATAACGCTTATTACACACCATTCCGCTCATTAAAAAAAACGTGCACACTTCAGAAATAAGCAGCTTGCACTTTGGCAATGATTGCTGTTATCGACTATTGGTGTGATATGGTGATCAAATAGTAACCAAGCACTTGTGGGTCTCGTAATTAAGAAAAAAGAAAGTAAAAACAGACAGCACATGCAGTTTCATTTATCATCTACTCAACAGTTACCGATCATGCTGAAGACAATAAATGTAAAAGTTAGATCTAAGAAAGTTCTGATGCAACCAAGTTTAGGTTCCAGTAACTCTAGCTAGACATTTCATTTCTGTCCTAGTCCATTATTCGTTGCCGTTTTACCGACTGACCAGATCACACAACAATCATTAACCTTAACACTTCTAATCTACTGGTAACTCATGAGCTAGTTTACTTTTGCTCGGAATCCCTCAGCGGTAGCTAGCAACAAGAATGTTAGCAAACTAGCTTCCTTGTTAGCAAACGACTCCTATCTATGCAAGCTCTATATATTACACATTTGAATTCATTTTCATTGCAATTTCCTTTATAACAACAATAATCACAAGACTTTTAATTCAATACAATTCACTTGGGCTCATTCTAAGGAAAAACTGAGAACTAGTTCGCTTGCTAAGCTTGCTAACACTAAACAAACTAGCCAAAGCAGAAAACAAAAGCGTTCATATTTGAATGCATTTAAAACTAAACCATGATAAGGCATAGAGTATTCTATAAACTTAACATCACACACGTCCGGATTTTTTCCTCAGCTTGGTTCAGCTTACCTGCGCAGGATCGGGTTTTCCAGATTTTGAGCAGCAGAATGATGATTGCCGCTAAGTGAGAGAGATCTCCGGCCAGCCTAAAGATGTTCATTGTGCCTTTTAAATGTTCCTATTTAAACACAGATATTAAGACGACGCTTCTGTTTTCTCGCTGTTACGAATACGAGACGGGCGAAATAAGCTTGAAGCGATTTGCAACACTTTTCCAGCGCATTCCTCCGAGAAATATGGCGAACACGGGGCGACGTGGCCGGTGGACGTGGCCAAGAGTTAAATTACAATGCAAGCCGGGAAAAGTAGTTGAAGACGGAGCGCGAGCCTGGCCACGCCCACAAGGGGGGCTTCTGCCCAAACATATTTGACAGGGGCGCCATGATAACCGCTTAGGGTTATTACCTTATAATTAGTTTTCTCGAGTAATTATTCAAATTCTAGTTCGTGTACTGAAAAAAAGGGAAAGCGCAATATGCATTAGAGCCGATGGGTTAGCGCAGAAGTCATCTAAAGTCTCAAAGCAGCACATGTACTATAATCCCTGTAGTACTTTGACCACACTTTCCCAATCTTCTGAATTTTCCTGCTTTCACAGTATGGGAAATGAGCACTTTTAAATGTCAAGCATTTACAGACATTTTTAAATAATGATAATAATCTATGCATATTGGTTAGCACTGCGGATTTGCACCTCCAGCGTCTCAGGTCTGTGTGCGTGGAGTTTGCATGTTCTCGCTGTGCTTGGTGGGTTTCCTCCCGCTCAGTGGGAGGTGCTTCGTCCGGCATGCTGAAGGCCCGGGTTCGATTCCCATCCAGTGCCCAAACCCCAGCCACTGGATGCAGTCTCGTTCCCGAGCCCGGATAAAAAGGGAGAGTTGCGTCAGGAAGGGCATCTGGCGTAAAACTTGTGCCAAGCTTTTATGTGCAGATCTGGATGGTCTGCTGTGGCGACCCCTTGCCAGGAGCAGCCGAAAGACCAACAACAACAACTCTGATTTCCTCCCACAGTCCAAAGGTATGCAGATTAGGTTAATTCATGTTCCCAAATTGCCTGTAGTGTGTGTGTGTGTCTGGCCTGTGATGCACCGAGTCCAGGGTGCACCCCTCCCCATGCCCTAAGTCTCCAGGCCCTTGTGACCCTGATTAATCACTGCACAAGAAGAAACAGAACATGGCAGGGTGTATATAAGATTAAAATTCAATTATTTGTAACGTGTACCTTTACCGCACAGTAAAAAAAAAAAAACATTTTTTTTTGCATATCCCAGGTAGGAAGCTGGTGTCAAAGCAGATACAGCACCCAGAAGGAGATAGTGTTAAGGGCCTTGTTAGGGCTCAACAGTGGCAACTTGGAGGTGCTGGGGCTCTAACCCAGTAGCCTACAGTCTTATCCACCTGAGCCAACACTGCCCGATTATATTTAATATAGTAGTTATTATTATATTATATTATATTATATTATATTATATTATATTATATTATATTATATTATATTATATTATATTATAAAAAAAAATCATCAATGACAGGGTGTGTTATGGAGACACAGTGGTTAGCAATGAGGCCTCACACCTCCTCGGGTCTGTGTGCATGGAGTTTGCATGTTCTTCCATTGCTTGGTGGGGTCTCCTTCCACAGTCCAAAGACATGAGGATTTGATTGATTGGCCTTTCCAAATTGCTGTAGTGTGTTTCTACGCATGTGTGCTATGCGATGGATTGGCACCCTGTCCAGGATGCACTCAAGTCTCCAGGGATGGGATTCCTGTGGTATAGAAGATCAATGAATGAATGAGATTGTGTTAATGGAAATGAACCAACTTAGGTTGTTATAATTTAATAATGAACAACAGGACACAGAAGACAATTGCTCATGAAGTGTGTTCTTATAGAAGGAATTCTACCGTAGAGTGAGAACAAATTAAATCAATTATGACAGCATGTTGTTTTGGGATCTAAGCAAATACAAGGCATTGTCTAATAGGAAAGTAATGAACACCCGGGTGCTAGAATAACAAAATAATAAATCACAGAACAGTAGAAAGATATTCAACAATGGCCTGTGCCAATATGAGAAACTAATCAGTTGCAGGGTGCTGTTATTTAAAAAAAATACATTAGGGTGGGCTTTTATAGGGTGGACAATATGGCTGCTAATGTGGATCTCATCATCAAATAGTGATGAATCAGCGTACAAGGAGGTGGTGGAGCAGCTGCAGCTATTGTTGTAGAGATACCAATATAGCTCTTAATGTTACTAAGAGCAAAGAATTGATTGCTGACTTCAGGAGGTCCAGAAGGGACATCATCCGCGTACATCAACGGAACAACTGGGAAGAAGTCAAAAGCTCCAGGTTTCTTGGTGTATACATAACAGAGGTACCTACCATGCACAGGGGACAGAAGGGGGCCTTGAAGACCCACACCTGGAGGTGCGGATTTTTATGTTCTGGCTTTTGGGAACCAATAATATGACTATATAGTGTAAAATCATGAACAAGGTTTACTACCTTTTTATACAAATACATAGTTTACACCTAATTATAGAAGGATGTCTAGAATGCTCAATCCAACTAGTATTTGCACACTGTCAAGAATCTACTCACAATGTACTCAAAAAGCTGTTTGTTCTTTTTATAGTACAATGAAGAATCAACTGTTTAGTGACAAGAGTGTAAAGCTGCAACCATGGATGCATGTATGCATGCGTTAGCTTGTGTTTGGGTGGTAGGGTGTGTGTGTGTGTCTGTGTGTGGTGTGCACACTGTGGTATGTTTACTCTATTCAGTGTGTGGTGAGCCCCCTCTACTTCATAGTCTGAAGCAAAAATACCTCTTGGAATTCAAACACCATAATTAGCATCGAAACTTAAAAAACAAATGTCTTGAAGAATACAATGTCCTAACACATGCTTAACAGAGATTTAATCTGCATTAATCCCTAATGCATTATCTGCATCAATCTGTAATGCATTAATGTCATCCCAAATGCTGCTTCTATCTTCCACCACGCCTGTGCAGGTTTTTGTGACAATAGACAAAGACACACCACTTCCACCTCCAGATACACCTACTCAGTAAATAGATCTAATTAGCTGTTGTTTCTCACTGGTAAACTGCACATGCTGTCAGTGCAGGATGTAGAGGAAAGGATTTGATCATGTTTGTTTATGGTTGCAGTAGACTAGGGTTTTGTAGCCAAGGAACCCTTTGGCTGTTAATTTAATTCCACTGAGTGCAGTTTTATGAACATAATCCAACTACACAAATATTATACCTATAATTGTTTATGTGACTTTATTTATAAGCATATACGGTTTATATTTTTTGTTTATATATTTCTTTTGGCCTTCACATAAACCCATTAAATTAAAGTGCCCAGTCAAACATTATAGGTATTTCAAGAGCTTAATAAAAAATATTATAACTATGATAATGATTAGGTGTGTCATCCTCAAACATGGATGACATTAGGTGTGTCACAAACCTTTGGGAGTCTCAAGACATTTGGGCGTCCCGGGGGATGGGGCGTGTGGTCCCAATCTACTAGCACAGGGTTTTATACAGATATGAGCACATGTCTATATCTTAGTACATATGAACAGTTTGAATGATTTGACAAATGGATTAAATGGTATTTTTGGATTTTAACTCATTTTGGAAAATGATTTTCTTCAACAGACAAGGTTGTCTACAGCAAAGCATTTAAATTGAAACCTGCTACGCAACCTAATTTTTGAAGCTTGAATGCTGAAGCCACAGGAATGTCACTTAACAACTGTAGTATATTCTATGAAATTGGACATTGGGATGTTATGAGAACACCATCTACTCTTTGTGTAAGAGGGACTATACTTGTGTGTGTGTGTGGGGGGGGGGGGGGGGGTTAATGCACGAATAAACGTTACTTTTTTCATGTACTGAAGTGAAACTCAAACTGTTATGGGAGGAGGCTGATGATGCTGTAAACTGAAGTTTGTATTGATTATATAGTTTTTCCTTATATTCAAATATTTGTAATTAAAAAGCCTTTGTTTGCACAAATAATCAAGATTTTTCCTAAATCTATATTGCTGCTATTACTTTCTGTTTGACTCACGATATAATCACACTCACAAGCATGTTTGCTTCATTTCTTTCTTTTTATTTATTTATTTTTATTTTTTTAAAATTAAAACTTATGTTTTATTATTGCATACTTAGGATGGAACAACACAAAGTCATGCTAATAACAGCCAAAACAATTTCCTCCGTGTCCAATTCCTCCCCGTCACTAGGGGGCTCCCACATTAAGGCTACTACTACCACTCAGCCGGGAGGGCCGAAGAATATCACGTGTTCCTTCCGAACCACGTGACGCCAGCCGACCGCATCTTTTCGAACTGCTCGCTCGCTCACCGTTGGGGCGGCGTAACACACCCGGAGGACAGCGCTATCCGCTTCTTCCGCTTGCGTGAGCTCACAGACGCCTTTGATTGGCGGTAGAGCCGTGATTAATGTGGGAGCACCAAGTACCTCTCATCCCTCCCCTCTGAGAGAGCTCCGGCTGCAAGAGGTTACAGCATCACCCGGGAATCGAACTGGCCATCGCCGGATGATAGGGCGAGCACTTTACCACTCGGAGGCCCGACAAACTATTTCAACATTTGTGATTTTTAACACCTTTGTGACTTAATGACAACATGCAAAAAATCTATCTGTTTCCAATACTACTTGCTTCATTTGAAAAAAAAAAAAATTCTCAAAACTGCAAAAATCAAATTTTGCTGTTCATGTGCTGATTAAGACAAGGCAAATCTGGTGACTGTGTATTCTATAAGTAGGTCATTGGCCTGATGTACCACTGCATTCTGGATTATTTCTGAAACGTGGCTTCATCAGGCTGTGTTCTGACAACCAGATGCAAATTTATTCTCCACGATCATGAACAACTCGCACTGTGTCCATCTGTTTTTTTTTTTTGTTGTTGTTATATTGGAATGTTTTAACATGTTTTATGTGCAAAAACATTTTTTCATTACAGCCTGCAAATCCTAAAGAGGGAGCTGATGAGTAGATAATAAAAAAAATTACTAAAGTGTGACAGTAGGTGGCATAATGATGGCAAGACACTACTGAAAAGATATACGTTTTCCACTCACAATTTGCACATACCTGAATTAAACATTGCACTCTTTAATAAAACCATTAAACAGCAATTAGTATCAGCTACATTGAATCAATCAGAGATACCCACCAATTAAAGCCTAACCTCAGCTTCAGAATAGACACTGAAGTAATCTGCAGCTGAAAGATTATATCATTTAAAGAAACTGTGGCAACTTTTATTAATAAACAATACATTTTAACCTTTAGCAAATATTATGAAAACATTTAGTCTTAATTTTTGCATTTTGAATTTATAAGAACATCATTATTATTTAGACACATTATTATATATTATCAGTTCTGCCTTTTAAAACACACCTTTTGGCCAGGAAATATTATTACTTTTATAATATGATTAGTTTTTATTATTATTATTATTATTATTATTATTATTATTATTTGACTTTTGTGTGTGGCAATGGGTTACTCAGCACAGGCATATGATTAAGTAAATTCACAGCCTGGGTCACACTGCTAGAGAGGAAGGAAGAGCCTTGGAGAAAGGTTTAGAACACTTCTCTATTTTGTTAGACGTTCAGTTTGTCAGCAGCTTTGCTCACACAGATTACACAGACGGATATCTAACGAGATTCTTTTCGACCAAACTAATTACAGTATGAAGATGATCCTTCACCTCTACTTTTACATCACATTACTATTCTTCTTTTGCCCAGGTAAGAAGCTGAAAGCTTAATTTTGATGTTAAGGAAGCATATACTTAAATACATACATTTTCCTTTAAAATACATACAAAAATTATTCTCTTAATGTACATACTGAAATTACTCTTTATATTAAACAAATTTTGCATAATTATTTTAAAAAGCTTATATTATTTACAAAATGTATTATATTTGAATGATATATTGTGTGACATTGACATTTTGTAAATGTTCAGGGGTGAATGTATTTTTTTTATTAAAGAAACCAACATGTAACACAGAAATATGTGCTGTTTAACCTATTCTAAAGCAAATGTGAACATATTAAAGAAAATTCCACCCTGGTCACGTACAGTAATTAGAGTTACAGTGGAGTTTATGAGGGGGAAAAAAAACAAGGGAGCCATCTTGGGTCAATGGTTTGCACTGTTGCCTTGTTCGAATCTTACCTTTTGTATGTGTGTGGAGTTTGGACACTTTGTAGGTAAATGGATGTTTACAATGTGCCTGTAGTGTATGGTTGAGTGTATGATTGAGATGAACCCTTAATACTGTCTAACCCCCACTGCCCAGAGCTCACTGGTATAGTTTCCAACCCGCATGCCCCCCACTCACTATTTTTAGCAGTGCTGATATCATAAACAGTTTGAACAAGTTCTAAGCTTTGAAACAAAGTTTATAGGTGAGGAGATGAGAGACCTGGACAGATTAAAAAACAAGGGCTTAATCCCTCTGGAATAATTATAAGTAATTTAGAATTTACTAAAGTCATTTACTCACACTCTGACTCATCATCTATACTGCATTATCCTGTATACAGGGTCATGGGGGGCCTGGAGCTGATCCCAGGAGACTATGTGCACACACACATACACAGACACATGCTCATTCACACACCAATTAGCCGAATCTGCATGTCTTCGGAGTATGGGAGGAAACCCAAAGTATGGGGAGAACATGCTCACAGACCCCAAGGTGCCCAATCGAACCTGAACCCTGGAGGTGCAAGGTGACAGCGCTAACCAATAATATTAACCTTGGTAATTGAATATGCAAGTTATTCAGGGTGGATTTTTCCAGGGTGGAAGTGTTTGTTTGGAAATGTACTTCATGTATTCATGTATACACTGTTGCATGGAAGATAGGAGTAAGCAGTGAATGGAACACTTTTGGATCTTTCTTTTGCAGGACTTTCAGTTAGCCAGTGCAATATAAAGATCGAACAGCCCCCGAGTCTGTATGGGAGAATCAACCAAAACATTTCCATTCCCTGCAACTACAGTAGGACTTGCAGTTCAAACAATGACGTGCAATGGTATGTGTTCAGGACAAACTCCACTCAGCAACTGAATATAGAGCAAAAGAAGTATAGATTGGATGGTGCAAACCTGCACATCAGTGGGCTCTCACAAAGTGATGACGGTGTGTATCACTGCGCTGTGTCTAACAAGGATTCAGTAAACAGTGGTGCACAGGCTATTGGGATGGGCACAACACTGACAGTAAAAGGTAAAATGCCATGCTTTGTTACAGATGATGTTGATTTTTATGTTTAATCATTGTTAAACCTATTTTTTCGAATGATTTATTTGTATTCAGAGAATGAATATAATGCTGGGCAAATTCTTCTGATCATGCTGGTGGTCTTCCTGTCCCTCTATAGTGTAATAATCCTGACTGCCTTCATTGGCATAAAGGTAAAGCACATTTCTTTTATGAAAAATAAACATAACACCTATAAAAACTAAAACAAATATCACTTTCCATATATCATTCAAGCAAACTAAATTGAGAAAATTCAATTATTCAGATTGGACGAGTCCCGCTGTTAAAACAAAGACAAGGCCACAGTCAGGACAAGGTATTGCCACATTCTGCATTGTATTATTATTATTATTATTATTATTATTATTATTATTATTATTATTATTATTATTAGGTTACTGTTCTTTATACCACAGTTCTATTGAATTCTTAAATTGGAAGGTGCTACGAACGTTTGTCACTGTGATGATGCAGTGAGGTTTAAATTAATGACCGAGTTCTAATTTTGTTATTAATTTTTTTTCTCATATTGTTGAAGAATTGTTTAAAAGGAGTACGCCACTGACTGTTTATATCTGTTATAACATATAGTAATAACAATTATAACAATAATTAACAGATATTCCGTAAAATTAAACATAACTATAAATGGTGTAGAAGTGAGACCTGTCATTCATTAATAAATTAGAAGTTGTGATTGTTGTAGTAGAAGAAAAAATAATACACTTTGGGTTGTGCTTTTATACGAAAATATCCACTTTGATGCGTCACATTATGTTGTAACACACCATAGAGTTATGAATTATTTTATTACCTTGATTGCATTACAGTAATGCATGCTTGTGCAACTTCCACTCATCCTTTAAAAGGTAGAAGCTTGTTATATAGATGTCAATATGCATTAACAGAGGACATAGAGGATGTTTTTATATATGCTGTTTAAAACTTTTGTGTCCTTCATAGTTTAGTTATGTAATTAATTAGTTTAGTTGTTCAATAATTTCCCTCACGGGATAAATAAAGTATATCTATCTATTTATGTACTCGACATCATTGCTATAACTGCATATCACTGCTTGTAATTTTTTTTTAACAAAACACAGTCACTGATATGCTTATATAATATGAAATCAGAATTCTAGATGAATTTAAACTATAGTTTTTCTTCAAAGTAAATATGAAGTGAGTCTTCTGGTCACTTATATATGCACTCCGTGTTATAAGTAATCTAGTTGTGTTAAAAATGTTATTTCTTATTACACAACTCAGGGTGACTCAAGCAAGAGAGTCCATTTCGGAGCTGTAGTGCAAGAAATGTGCAGCAAGAGGAACTTTCAAATAAACAAGAAAAAAAGATCCACCGATGTTTCACAGGAAAACAAGGTTATCTTGTAATTCTGACCCACTCAGATAAGAGACCAACTTGTGAATAAAACATGTGGACTGCATGCTTTAATATCTTTGATCCTTTTACAGGTTGAAAATCCAAAGTCCCGCACTAAGAAGGAAGACATATACCAAAACCTGAAAAGGGCTCGATAAAACTATACTACACACAGAACATCAGATCAACACAGAAGTGACAGAAAGAGGAACATTCAACTTGGGAAATAGCTGTTGCACCTTTGTCCTAATCCATGCTATTATATTGCCAAAATGAGAATATATATAAATAAAAAGTGAACTGGAACTTCTACTATAGTCACAGATCTGTGTTGTGGTGATGAGGGCAATGTTCTATTTTTCACATCTACATAGTGTATCATTGCTTCTTAAATACATACAGTTATTTGTTTAACATGATAAAATATATTTTTTTCTTTTTTATATTTTTTATTAATCTATTTTGTGATGCTCTTGAAGTAAACTGAATGAAAAAAAAATCTAAGTAGTGAATGAATGATGATGTTACCTGATTATACACCTTATATAACACCTCATATAACTTAACCAGTTAATTAGTTGATTTTTTAAAATCCAATTTACTTCAAGAGCACCGTGAAACAGATTAATAATAATAATAATTTTAAAAAAGTTTTAGTTTATGATGTAGAATTAATCTTAAACAAATAACTGAATGTATTTAGGAAGCAATGATGCACTATGGAGATGTGAATAATAGAACATCGCCCCTCATCACTCCAACACAGTTATGTGACAATAGTGAACGCAGCAAGAATAAATGTATATGGCACAAGACCAAGTGGGTGGCTGCCAAATAAAAAACCCGTTACATGGTGAAACTTTGACAATTTAACTATTTATATTTTTGGAAACTACAGGCTTTCCAGAACTGATGTGTTTCCCCTTTCAATATGTCTCAATCATCAGTAGAGATTGAGTATTTTGAAAAGTATAAAGGAAGAAAACTGAATACTCTTCATTTTGATGAAGAATAATTTATGGGTTTTCAAAGTTAAAGGTTTAAATTCAAAAAGATACCTTTTTGTTTTTGTCTGTTCCAGCCAGTATCCAGCCATTGGGTAGGCATTTGGTTCTCACAGGCTGCCTAAATTATTGTTGTTCTTATTATGTCACTTATCATCTATACTGCTTTATCCTGTATACAGGGACATGGGGGGTCTGGACCCTAGCACTGGAGATCCAGGGCATGAGGCAGGGCACACCCCAGACAGGGAAATCATCACAGGGCACACACATGCACATACCCACACACACCAGATGCAATGACATGCCAATTATCATAATGTGCATATCTTTGTGGGAGGATATCAGAGCAACCAGACGAAACCCACCTGATGTGGGAAGCAGACCCTCGACCCGGAAGGTGCAAGGGGACAGTACTAACCACTAAGCCACTATATTCTAGTTCTTTCTTTTAAATCGATCATACTTCTTACATTGGTGAGACATGCATCTGATCTATTTATGGAATAAAGCATGACACGAAGTGCTGTCAATTTGTTAGTGTGATGCAGTCTGACACAAAGCAGAGAGCCATTACCACCCCAGTGGATTATTTTTTACAATACTAGCATTGTTTTTCATTGCTGAAAATACCTCAGAAATTTGCCAAATGTAACATTCCTACAGTATATAAAACATTCTTTCTATCAATTAATAGTTGTCTATCCTGTTGTGTATTTGTGAAAAGCCTTTGTTGTAACAAGCCATTACCATTTATATTTGTTAGGAACCTCCACTAGAGGTCACTGTGTCTGTTTTGTAGTTTCTGTTGGTCGACTCAGTTTCCCAGAAGGCACCTCAGTCAGGTGACGAGTGCTCACCTGAACTGAGGTGGCTCGTTAAAGTTTCTATAAATAGCAGTTTGTTCTGGGAAACTGGGTCGAGCATTGTTGAATGTTTGTGTGGTATGTTGATTGTGTTTGTATACAGTCATGTGGGCATTCCTTTTTGTTTCTAAGTTTGTTTTGTAACCTTTGTTTTCAGAGGGCTCTAGTTTTGTTTTCTGTATGTTTCTTGTTCTGATGGATTCATGGAGTTGCCTTGTTCAGTGTTTAGTTAGGCTGGGTCTCCTCCTGTGTAAGTACTGTTCTGTGTCTTCCCTTGTATGTGTAGCCACATGAGGGCTTAGCCGTTAGCAGCATTAGCCGCTAGTAGGCCTTGACGGCTAGTAGGGCTGGCCTCCAGTAGGCTAGCCTCTAGTGGGATTGACTGCTAGTGGTTCTGGTCACTAGTAGGTTAGCCGCTAGCTTGGAATAGCCTCATGTGTGCCTTTCTTTGTGTTCTGTTTCCTTTTTAGGTCAGCACTAACTCCATTAGATACTAACCCGGTTAGGTCAGCATTCAGTGTCTCCATATTCCGTGTAGCTACTAACCCAACTAACCAGTCCTGTCTCTAGTCTCTGTATCCCTAGTCCTGTATCTAGTCTCCAGTCCTGTCTCTCCAGTTCTGTCCCCATCTCTAGTTCCTGCCACGTCCTGTCCAGTCTGGTCTCTAGTTCCCCTATGTGTCTTTAGTTAGCTCCAGCTCCATGTTTCCTCATCCACAGTCCCCCGTGTTAGTCCTCTGGTCCTTGTCGGTTCTCAGTCCCTTGTGTTCAGCTCCTTTCCTGAGCCCTAGTTTTAGTTTGAGTTTGTAGTTTTAGTTTGTTTGTTTTGGTTCCTTTGTTGGTTTGTGTCTGTTTTGAGTTTTGTTAATAGACAATTTCGGTTTGCACACCCCTCTCCGTTCATGCCTACCATATATGCCCACGGCAACACCATCAGCCGGTCTAACCAGTACCACCAGCTAGATCCCTGACAATATTAAAACAGCCATAACCACTAAACACTCTCATAAGTTTTTTTTAAGTAATTCTAAGCAATGAATGTGCCACCAAATATTAAGTGTTATGTACTTTAAGACTGTGTTTATGAATTTATTCTAATATTGCTCACTTAAATCCTCTTATTGAAAAAGAATTAATCAGATTCAGAATTTAACAGTCCTGTGCTGTACTATTTATTGGCACCCATGATAAGACACAATAAGTATGTGAACAGCACATACTGGCACTGGGGTTACATGAGTTTGTTGTTTGTATATTTTATTCAGCATTCAATAACCGTTAACATTTATTAGATCGATTACAAGAACACAACCAAATACTATATACGAGGTTAAGTCAAAATTGATCTGCACTTATATTAAAACTTCTGTGGTCTTATCAGTGCTTTTCATTCTAAGCTACTGTCTCCCCAGTCACTGCTATGTACTGTAGGTATGAACGTGTTGCATCAGTTCATATGCAACTGCGGTGTGAGCAAAAATGGATGTCCCAGTTGTGATTTGCACAAAAGGAGAGCAACGTGCAGAGTATGGAGAAAATGTTTAGTCAAGAAGTTTGAATGAACAGATAGAAAAGTTCAAGGAAGGTTGCACAAGTGTTAGCTGTCAAGAAAGAGCCGGATGCCCGTCCACGGCTGATGACGTCAACACATTCCTGCCCACATTGTCAACACTCTGCAAAATTGTTGGTGTTAAAGCATTCTCTATAGTCCTGATCTTGCTGCATCGGACTTTCATCTACAAGCCCAATGAAGATGAAAATTCACTTCTGATGAAGTGACGACAGCGGTGCATTTGTGGCACGGAGCTCAGTGTTAAACATTTTTAATGAGGGAATTGAATGCTTATTGACAGATAGACAAAGTGTATTGAAAAGCAAGAAGATTATGTCGAAACATGATGTAAAGTTAATTAAAATAAACGCTGCAGCCAGAATGCAGCATCACACTAACAAATTGACTCCCTTAGGTTGTAAAAAAAACAAACCAATTTCTGTTTTGAAATTATACACTTTAATTTAATCTTTGGAAATAATATAGTCATTTATATGACATGTTTCTTGTTAAAATAGCATAGTCTGACCAGTTGTCGGCTGTCAAAGCACAGTAGAGCTGATCATACTTTGGCAGCAAGTAAGTGATTTTCCAGCTTCAATATTACTTGATCAATTTGATCTGAAATGTTAGAAATATCAAAATAACATATACGTTCTTACAGCACTAGAAGTAAGACGTTTCCTCTCTATCAACACTAACTCTATCTGAGAAAACACTACCAGTTTTAGCAGCTGGGCTTTTGTGCAGGTCAGACTGATACCACCAATTTTCAAAAGCGTTGTGTTTAATAATGAATGTGTTAGAGCACTGGTGGTATTTAAATATATGATAATGCTTATCTGACTTCGTCCCTTGGTTTTTATTAACGTATGGACGATATAAACAGAACTTTCATCTACAGTATAAGGGAACAAGCGTGTTCATGATGCCACTAGAATACGTCACTAGGAAAGAAATGAATAGAAATATCGCGAGACTTGCGCTAAAATAAATACCCCCGGAACTCACGTCAGGCCTTCTTCTTCCTGAATACACATCACGTAAGTTTACATGGCGGTGCTTTATCCATTTATATCATAGCAATCCGCAATAGTAGAATGCTCATTTTACAGTGTAGTGAGTTTATTACATATCTGTGTTGTAATAAAGTCAGAATTACGAAGTTTGGTTGAATAAAAGAGTTTTTATCATTATTTTTGTTGGGCTGATTTCAGAAATGGCGGAGTGCTAGCTACACACTTAGCCGGAGTGTTGAATGAGCACGCGAGCTGTGTTAGTTAACCTGCAGTATTCTAACGTGTTGTAGGATTACATAGCGAATATTCTCATTTAGAGAGAATAACGATATTTTTTTCTAAATTAAAATACTTTGTCCCGACAGTTAATAGCTAGTGAAGTCCTCCGCGGTTCATTATTCAGCATGTGACTCTGTCAAGTGTCTCAATGAGTATACTGATCAAAAACTATATTGCATTTGCTTGTTTAGCAAATGGCGGACGACGCCGGTGGTAGAGGAGGTTTCCGTGGAGGTTTTGGCACTGGCGGCCGTGGCCGCGGTCGTGGTCGGGGCAGAGGCCGGGGTAGAGGCCGTGGAGCCCGGGGCGGCAAGGCCGAGGACAAGGAGGTACACGCTCATTTAAGATGACCTTTTCTCTTGATTGGATCTCGAGCATCAAGCGGGTATGAAACTTCTGGCCATGTTTTGTTTTAGTGGGTGCCCGTGACCAAGCTCGGTCGTCTGGTGAAGGACATGAAGATCAAGTCCCTGGAGGAGATCTACCTGTATTCTCTGCCCATCAAAGTAAGGAAGAACTGCGTACTTGTTTGTATTATAGATGAATTATCTCATTAAGATCAACACTGATGAAGAATAAAACAGTGGGTTTGGATGTTCAAGAAATGTAATATGTAATGGGACTCCCACCCATATACTCCTTTTGTATACGCTGCAAAGTCACTTCACCATTTCTCATGTATAGACATAGTTGGGAGAACATGTGATGTCGTTATATGAGGGCCCTTGGGTCTCAAGAGATCAAGTGTATTTAACTTTCTAAATCAGCAGCTATATCCAGATGCACTTTCAAGCTGGTTTCAAACCCCAGCACTGCCAAACTGACAGAGCCATTGAGCAAGGCCCTTTACCCAATCAACACCAAGGCTGTTGTATCCTGACTGACCCTGTGCTTTGATCCTAGCTTCCTTTACTGGGATATGCAGGGAAAAATATTTCACTGTGTGACAAGTAATTGAATCATATGAATCATAATGGTGATGTATTTTGGAATTGGATTATTAATGGACCTCTGCACTTGGATCCAATACCTAACTAATCAGTCAAATTTGCCCTTGCTGTTGTGAAGTTTTATGATTATGTATGTTTTGTTAGGCAACAAGCTTTTTATACTTATAGGAGCTTTAAGATTATGGATCTAGAATGTAGTCGCCTCCCTCATTGCTGTTTAGGTGCCACCTTGCTAACAATTATATATTCCACCACTTGTAGCCATGTCAAAAGCCCGTATATGGGTTAATTATCTAAAAGTTCTAAGATTGATGCCTGCCTTTTTCGGTTTCAGGAGTCTGAGATCATTGATTTCTTCCTGGGATCAGCCCTGAAGGATGAGGTGCTAAAGATCATGCCTGTTCAGAAGCAGACTAGGGCCGGTCAGCGCACCAGGTTCAAGGTGCTTTTTTTTTGTTTTGTTTTTTTATTTGCTGATGTGTTAATCTGGTAAAATTAAAGATGACCATTTCTTAAATGCCTAATTTTTAATGAGTGGATTTTGTTAGGCCTTTGTTGCTATCGGTGACTACAACGGCCATGTTGGTCTTGGAGTGAAGTGCTCTAAAGAGGTGGCGACCGCCATCCGTGGAGCCATCATCCTGGCCAAGCTGTCCATCATCCCTGTCAGGAGAGGTTACTGGGGTAACAAGATTGGAAAGCCCCACACTGTCCCTTGCAAGGTAAAGACACTGGATTCAACTGGGCAGTTTTGAATTTTAGTTTATATAATTTAAAGAAATCAGAAATGCTTAGCTTTGTGTTAATTGTAAAACTGTTTTCAGGTTACTGGCCGCTGTGGCTCTGTCCTAGTGCGTCTGATCCCTGCTCCCCGTGGTACTGGCATTGTGTCGGCTCCTGTTCCAAAGAAGCTGCTCATGATGGCTGGTATTGACGACTGCTACACCTCTGCCAGAGGGTGCACGGCCACCCTGGGCAACTTTGGTAAGGAGTTGACTTAAGTGGATGTGTTCTGCTTAGTGTTCTTTCTTTTGTCTAAGAGCATGGGTGAAATACAGTGCTGTGCAAAGATCTTAAGCCACCCGTAACTTCATATTAAATTCTATTAATGAAATTGGGGTCAAATGTTTGACATTTTGCCTCAAGATGAAATTAAATTGGGGCTCAAAACTAGACCATGTAGAGTTTGTGTATAATTTTTTACTGGCCACTCATGTTTATGGTATGAGCCTTTTTTTTTCTTATTGTTCCTGTGCTTTTCTCTTCAGCCAAGGCTACCTTTGATGCCATCTCCAAGACCTACAGCTATCTGACCCCTGATCTCTGGAAGGAGACGGTGTTTACCAAATCTCCCTACCAGGTGAACATCTGCCACACATTTAATTTTGTAGAGAAAATTGCATGTTTGCACATTAGATCTGGCTTTCTAACAGTTGCTTCTCTTTCAGGAATTCACCGATCATCTGGCCAAAACTCACACCAGGGTCTCGGTACAGAGGAGCCAGACTGCTGCTATTCAGGCCTCCTAAATTTTGTACAATGGATTGAAATAAAATCCTGAAAACCATTTTGCCTGCCTGAGTCTTGGTTATTAGTGGGTCTGTATAGTGGGTGCTTGCATTGGTGTTGGAGGGTTGCAGGGTGTTTTTTTTTTTTTTTTTTTTTTTTATAAATTAAGAACATTGTGGTGACTAATTAAATCCATTTTTTTGTTTTTAATCTAGGCTTACTTCAAAGGTTAAATTGAATATGAATATATGTGAATAAATGCCCCTGTATAGGGCAGCTGCATGCAAGATTAAAGTGTTTACGTTAGTGGTTAGAAACTCAATCTACGAAGTTGATGAATGGAGATCACTTGAAGTTGCAAGTTTAACAATGGAAATCATTTCTATATTTGGTGTAAGAGCATTTTCATAAACAATGTGATTGAGAACTCGTATGATTGGAACCACAACCTGTGATGCTAAGCAGAAAAATGACCAGTTTACAAGGGAGCATAAAGGTTGGATCAATTGGGGGACATGTAATGGTTTGAGTTCAGACTGATTCAGTCCAAGCCTCTGGAGGCAATGTTTGAGATCTGGGGTTGCTTCAGTTGATTAAGACTGAGGGCATAGGAAGCTTTTACTTTAAAGTCAAGATTCAGGAAAAGCAACACAACTTCACAATGAACTTTACATGTACTTCTTTTACTTTAAAATCCACAATCTTTTGGCTAGCGATGTTACTATCTAGTTGTTACACAATTTTTCCACTAGATGGCACTACAATGAGCCCTTGAATGAAGCTTCATGATATGTGAAACTATTGGCTGGGAAGCCTCCACACTTAGATGTAGTGATAAATCAGGGTTGACCTCACTGTTAATTGCTAGGTTTAGTGGGTGTGTTGAAATTTGCTTTACAGGTCAGGATTTGATCACCCCTGAAAAAAAGGTTGCACAACAGTGGCTTAAGAAATAGAATTAGGTACATCAATTTAGGCTAGTACACAAATTGACAGAGTATAGTTGTTTAAAACATCAATATATTAGTTATTGTACTTTTAGTATGGAATGTGGAGCTTTGTGGCTGCCAAGACTCATTTTTTATATTCAGTTTTCTGTAGGAACTATTGGGAAATTAGTCCAGGGGAATGAACCACTATTATATTGACTATCAATTTCAGGAAATGTGTAAGGAAAACTAGTGATTTCAATTATTTTAATTACCACAAATGTTTCAATTAATGTATTTATTTTACACATTTATACATAAAGGTGAGGAGAACAGCAGAAATAAGAGAAAAGTTTATGCTTTCTGTGCCTCTTCGATCATCCTCTCTTTCTGCTTCATCAAGCATTTCCTTGCACTGGCATATGCCCCGAGATCTCCATCTGAAACAAAAGGGAATCTCTTAGCAAATACATTTTACCTCAAATCCTTCCAGTATAATGAAATTGCTTTCAACCTATTAATGAAAGCCCGTAGCGGATCTTTATTAATAAACAGAGTGGACCACTCACTGTGGTAGTACCACTACAAGATGGATCATATTAAGAAACCTTATAAATCAAATTTATATTGCTTCATATCCATCCATATCTTTGTTGTGAACATCAAATCTGAACAAATGAATGATAGGGTGGACGGTATATGTTCACTCACAGCGTGACTGGTAAGCCCTGGAGACCTCATTAAACTGCTGCACCTCCTTGGCACAGTTCTGCTTGTAGCTGGGTCCCTCGCGTTGCTGACAGGCACGGGCACGCTGCTCAATAATTTTCACAATCTCCTGGTCCACCTTGCTATAAATCAAAAGATTCAGCAATGCAGAGAGAGATCAGGAAATGATTGACAATAATGATACAGGACAAGTCGTGTGATGCTCAGGTAGGGTCATGGAAAACCACTGTACAGCACAGTTTGATGATTTCTTTAACTAAGATCCACCCGGTGGCTAAGTGACTTACTGAATGTAAGGGGACTGAGGAAGGAAATCATCAAACTGGTACAACACCTTGCATACGTATTCAAATCTCTTGAACTTTTCCACATTTCATACTATTACAACCTGAAACAGGAATACCTGGGGTTTTACTATTTAATTTGCACAACATTACCAACATTTAAAAGTGCAAAACATTTTATTGTAACAAAAGCATTGATGATTGCATAAGTATTTACATCCAGATGTGTCAGTCTGGACCCTGACCTTTGGCAAATCCTGCCACAAATTTCCACTCAGATTAATGTTTGATGTTTGCTTGCTTATATCTAACACATTTAGCATCTTGGTTTTAAACTATTTCAGTGTAAATCATTACTCTTTTTGGGTTATTTTGTTGTAAGATTTCACTCCATGGTTTTCTTACATGATTGCATACAATTGCTTATACAATTATATTTGTCTCCATCCATTTCACCCTAAACCCCGACTTGTGTCCTAGCTCCTGCTAATGAAAAACTTTACACACAGAGTTCTCAAGGTAATACGTGATTTTTTTTTTTTTTTTACAAACCATGCCAAAACAGTGCCAAGTTCAATTTTGGTCTCAGCTGATCAGGAGACGTTAAAGATTTTGAACATGCAGTTTAGCAAACTCCAAACAAAATTACATTATTCCTAAGCTTTGTGGAGCATCCAAGCTGTTACTATCTTGCGATAAGCTTCTCTCATCTGACCTGCGAATCTTCTGTTAATGTACGCACACAGGCAAGTGTCATTAGAGAGCATCCTTGTTAAAGAAATTTCCAAAGTTTACCTGCAATTGTTTGCACTTATAATAAAATCCTCCAGATGGAACTTTATAATCATTTATATACACGTCTTTCCTTAATTTTTTTAAATTGTTTTTACATGCAAATATATGATTATAGTGTTAGAAATTGATTGGTAATATTTGTGGGTGGCTGAAATGGATTATCTGCATTTACATTATTTTTTACGAGAAAATTATCACAGTACAAGGTTCCGCTCTACTTACAAAATTGCAACACAAATTGAACCAGCACCTCGATGTCATATCAATGGATATAATTTTCCAACCCTCACATTTAGACCAAGACTGAGAGAAGTACAATTACAAACAGCAGTCATTTTCAAAAATTTCAAGACAATACAGATTTCGAAAATGGACTTCAAAACCAGACTTGAGTTTTGAGACTATTGAGTTGCTGCATAATTTCAGCTCCAAATTGAAGTATGAAATGGTATCAAAATGTTTTGAGACTAGTTTTGTAACAGGCCAACAAATGGCAGCACACACAATCACGGGAGCAGGTGCCAAAAGACATTGTCTTATGTACATCAGGAGCTATGCAGCTAGTGCTATCCTGACCATGTGCGTTACCACGTCTGCTATTTCATCATGGACAGCAAGGTAGAACAAAGAGCGAACTTGAAATGCTGTGTGAAATTGGGCAATTTGACGTGATTCAGAAAGTTTTACAGCGATGCAAAGAGTCATTTGAGGTGTTTTGAGTGGCATGTCCATCAGAGCGGAAGAACATCACTGGAAGACGACTATAGGTCAAGAAGATCTTTAATGTGCTCAGCCCTCCAATTTTTTTTTTAAGCGATGAGTGGAAACTTTTTTTTTTTAATGGTTTATGGGTATGATCCTGAGATGAAGCAGGTCCACAACTGAAAAAGTACATGCTTATCGACATTCGTGGCATTATGCATCGAGAATTCGTCCCCAGGTACCAGATTTCACCAGGTCAATGGCATATTCTACTTCCAGGTTTTAAAGCTTCTAAATGAGAACATATGGCGGAAGTGACCATATTTCAATCGTTTTAATACTATCTCTTAGTACAAAAATGTGATGGAAAGTTCAAGGGGGAGTGAATATTGCAAAGCATTGTACATTTCAGTCATCATAACTGAAGGCAAATGTGCACCTCTGGTTTAGATGAGACTTACTGATCTCTTCTCCACTGCATTTCTGCTTCATAATAACACACATAATCACCCTCTTGGCACTCAGTCAGCTCGGGTACACGGCGGAAGTTCTGGTGATAGTACTGGAGTTTGATTTTGGGCTGGAGGCTTTCTAGAGCATCTAGAAGAAAAGAAGAAACACCCCAAAAACACTCAAGTTATGATCTTCACCAACACCACCATCTGCAGGTCCTGCTAGGTTGCTAACGCAGCTCAGAACACAGGCCGGTGTTGTCATTGGGCATGTTTAGCTAGGAAAATGCTAAATAGGTAGGTTCTACAGGTTTAAAACACTGCTCTGAACATACACAGCTATAAACAGAGATTAATTACATCTCATCTCATGTCTTGCTAGTGAAGCAGTCGAAGGTAAACTCACTCCTGAACGCGGTCACAGGCAGGTCCACAGAGTAATAGAAAATCTTCGACGCGATTATAACCGGGTTTGGAAGAGCAGTCTGTTTGTCTACAACCGGAGTCCGGCGTGGGGGCTCGGGGTACGCGTCTTTATTATAATCTTCCGGCATTTTCACTTCAGGAAATTTCAATTCTAAAACCCTCTTCTATTCGACCTCAAACCCGATTCCGTTCTCCTCACTGCGCATGCGCGTTAGACCAACATGGAGGAAAGGGCAAACGAGGAGTACTTTGTTAAAATGGAAACAGAAAAATGAAATGGTTGTGTTAAAAATAATATTCAATTACAAACATTTGGTATGTGTTAACAATAAGTAAAAAAAAAGAGAAGAATTTATTTGTTAATAAAAAAGCTTTCATTAAAAGGTCAAATGTAAAAGGTCATCGGCGAAGTGTTTATTCAGTTCTTCGCCACTAGATGTCGGTGTTTATCACACAAACCGAGAACGCGGTCGTTTCTGCCTTATCTTTTTTAAACTACAGAAAAATATCACGTTTTATCCCAGAATTCTGTGATGTATGTTAGTTTTTCTTCACATTACAAATTCAGACGCTTAATAGGGCTAAAGTAAGATAAATTTCAAGACAAGACCAAGTGTCTATTGTGCCAATATTTTTTTCCCTACAGGGTGAGTGGAAAGTAAATAGGCATTAAAATTGGTAATAAAGTCCATATTTCTAATACAAGTTTAATGAAATTAATTGGACATGTGCTTTAATTACATAGGAAAATAAAAGCAAATCTTTACATTTCAACGTAGGCACTGGCCACTTCTTCTTGCATACTTCACCAAGCCTGTGGTCATCAGCTTTGCATGACAATTTTGTATTGTCTCTGGATATAGTGTTGTTTTGGTCTGAGACAAGAGAAGTTAATTCAAAGAGGATTTCAAGTCAATACAAATTTTAAGAATGGACTTGACCAGACTTGAGTCTAACTACCTAATTCTACCAATGTGCAGACAATCTGTGGTTGACATTTGACCTTGCTTATTTTCATAATACAAAGATATTAACCATGACCTTTAACAGACAGCAGGTGGCACAGTGATGTAGAGATTAGCACTGTGGCCTCGCACCTCCAGGATCGATTACCGCTTTGGGGTCTGTGTGCCGTGTTTGGTGGGTTTCAGTCCAAAGACATGCAGATTAGGTTACTTGGCATTCCCAAATTTACCCATTGTGTGTGTGTGTGTCCTGCGATGGATTGGCACCCTGTCTCCCCAGGTGCCAGTAAGCATGCTCAATATGAAGATGCAGCAATGTTATCACACAGCATGGTAACAACATTATTAATCTACTCAAAATATCCGTATAAAACTGCATCCTTTGTATTTTTATCCTCTAGATTTTACCCTTCTATAAAAACAGTGAAACTAGCTCAAAACAGTTTTGTTAATTTTATATTTAGGTTTCATTTTGCTCTGTCATGGGGAGTACAAGTAATTTTGGTGATTGCTGTTGGCTTTTATTTGGCACTTAAAATCTTTCCCTGACTTAACCTCATATTTCCCGAGCTCATATTATGACGATGGAAGCACAGTGTATTTACTGGGACTTGGAAGAAAAATCATATATGATTTAAAAATTCTTTTAAAAAATGAGTCATTAAACTGTTTACCAACCAAAGTAGAGACACAACAAAAATTGTGTGGCTAAGATTGGAAGCTGCGTTCACACCTCTATCTAATAACTAGTCTAGAGTGTAAAGTAACAGACAAAATACTTATTGTGTCATATGCATTTACATGTGAACAGATGAGTTAAGACAGTGCCAGATAAATCAATCTACCTCATGACTATGGCATGTGACACAGAAATCCAAAAGCATTTAAAATGTTTCGAAGTAACTGTCAGTTTCCATTGACTAATCAGTTGCTTAATTCATTGTTTACAGTGTCTGGCATGTACACTTTATTGCCAAAGGTATGTGGACATCTGGCCATTTCACACAGATGGAACCACACACTTGTCTACAATGACTTTGTATGCTATAGCATTATGATTTCCCTTCACTGGAGCTAAGTGCCCCTGTGCACAAAAAGGAGTCAATAAAGACATAAAACTCTGATGTAAAAACACCACTGAACATTTTGTAGGATGAATTGGAACATCAACTGTTACTATCTTTTTTTTTAATTTATAATCTGATATCAGTATTTGACCTCATTAATGCTCCTGTACCTGATTTTAAAACCTAGTGTTGTAAAGCATTCTCAGAAACGTGGAGCCTCCTACTGCTGAAAAGAGGAGAATTAAGGGTGTGATTGTCAGGTGCCCATATACTTTTGGCCATATACTGTTTATATTACAGTGAAATCAGGAAAGACACTTTAACTGGACCATCTTTGCACAAATGCTGGTAAAATCTATCTCATCAGACTTCATTTCCTGTTCGCAGAGCCCACTCGGTGTCACCACTTGGCACCACCAGGATTAGATGAAAAACAATCCGTCTTATCTGAGCCAGCCACCAATTTAGAGTCCTTTAAACTTTGGGTAGTCTCAAGTATATGTCTTAGGACAGCACTTGGCTCTGTCTCTTTCAACCTTGTGCTTGGTCTGCAAAGACAGCCATGGTCAGTGAGCGCTTGTTATTTATTTCTAAATTTATGCTGAAACATTATTTTGAATAATCTTTAGTGCTGTGTTGCTTGTGGTGGGGTGAAAGAATGACTTCTAATCTTAGTTATTTTGTACTTCTTTTAATGTGTATTGAAGTCTCAAAGTTCTTTTTTCCCTAGGTATCATAACATTTTTCCGGGTCCCAAGAATCAAAGTTTTTATTTTTTATTTTTGTCCTTTTTAAGCTTTAACCTCATTCTTATTTCCTAACAAACAAATAACCAGAATTGTGATTCAGTTTCTTATGATTCCGAATTGTGATTCAGTTTCTATGCATTATTCTATGCATTACTACACAGCTAGTATACAAATATACAATATATTTACACTTACAGCATATCGTAGACCTACTGGTTCATAGATTTTTGATAAAAATCTTTTTGTTTAGGTGTGATAAAACTTGCTTTTTATACACAGAATTTGTAATAATAGAATGTGTGTCATAGTCTCACCGTAAATTCCATGCCCCACGCCATGGACACCTGGGCTTCCTGCCCCACAAGCGGAGTAAGAGGCATCGTGGAAGGGTGCGCACTTGGCCCAAAGATGATCCCAAACAGCCTGTCCACCTCACAGCATTCCTGGGCTACAAAGCCGGCATGACCCACACGCTGAGGGAGGTACAGCGCTCCGGCACGAGTGAGTCACTGTCTGTGAAATTAAAATCTGGGCTCAGTTCTATACATATAGTCAAAATGAATCATACTATACAGTAATTCAATGATCGCTTAAATATGTTGCTAATTCTTTACCTCGTTCAGTAGCCACCTCAAAATATTTTCAGTGAAATCACAGTTTTCATGTGTAATACTCAGCAGATTCACAAACATATTTAAGTCCTGTAAGCTGAGTGGTGATCTCCATGAATCAGACTTGGTTGTCCAGAGTAAAATCCGCAAAATTAGAAGGCCATGTCAACACCTTGAACTCTTCAAGGACCACTGCCATTATAGTCTGCAGCAATATTTAAGTATGTGTTTAATTGGCTCTACCTGGTGACATCTCTTTCCAAGGAAAGCAACAGACATCTATATGAAAAAAAAAAAAAGAAGAAGAAGCCTTCTTCCATAATCCTGACACACATGTGCCCACTGTAGGTGTTTCAGACTTGGACATGGGTCAGACCAATCTATGGCCTACAGCAACTGCAGCCGATTTCTATCAGAGCCAGCATGAACCTTTTCAGCAATTTGTGCAACAATAGCTAGTTTGAAGGTTAGCCTTGGCTCTCTATTCACATTAATGAGCTTTGTAGACCCATGATACATGTTGCTGGTTTACCGATTTGTCCTTTCTTGGAACGCTTTTGGTAGGTACTAATCACACCCTGAAAAACACAATACAAAAACACCCTGAAAGAAGACACACATCTAGTTTTCTGGTCTGGTACCTAGGGGGTGGAACAAACTTCTTCTAGATGTCTGTACAGCTGAGTCACTGGCAATCTTTAAGTGATTTGTGTCAGTGTAAGGATCTATCCAATGACAGAAATCTCAAAGCACTTTTGTACTTTGGATAAGAGCGTCTGTCAAACCCCTAAATGATGTTCTGACCCAGTCATTTAGCAATCACAATTTGGCCCTTGCTCAACTTTGTACACTTGCCCACTTTTCCTTCTTCCAACACATCAACTTCAAGAATTGACTGTTCACTCACTGCCTAATGTATCCTACACTTTGACATGTACTATTGTAGATAGATAGATAGATGGATAGATAGATAGATGAGTAATAATTAATCTTATTCAGTAACCTGTCAGAAGATTTAGTGTGATGGCTGATCAGTGTATCATGGCTGATCATTTGCTCTTCCACAGAGATCGCAAAGCGAGAAGAGGTAGAGGCTGTGACCATTATTGAGACTCCTCCTGTGGTTGTGGTGGGAGTCGTAGTCTACATCAGCACTGTGAAGGGCCTGCGCTCTTTTAAGACCATCTTTGCAGAGCATATTAGTGATGAGTGCAAGCGCCGATTCTACAAAAACTGGTATGCGTATGCCTGCCCATGTGTCTTTTATTTTCACAACATTATACCTGGTGTGAGATGATGGAAATAGATGTCTTTCTTAGTATTTATGCAAAACTTTACTTACAACCCCGGATCCTTCCCATGAAATGCACTGATCCCTAAAATGATTATTGTTCAGGTATAAGAGCAAGAAAAAAGCGTTCACCAAATATAGCAAGAAATGGCAGGATGAAGCAGGCAAAAAGCAGCTGGAGAAGGATTTCGTCATGATGAAGAAATACTGCTCTGTGGTTAGGGTCATTGTCCATTCTCAGGTAATTGAAATGCAATTCTATATCGGGTGCCAGAATAAATCTAGCTGGAGCCACTAGTAATCAAACTAGTGTTGAATCAAACATTAATCCACTGAAAAAAAGAAATGTCATGTTATGTTGTGAAATGTATTTTATTTGGATTATGCTGATTATACATGACATCTTCAAGTTGTTATTTTAGGAAATCACAAGGTATATGTAAGACCAGTGGTTCTCAAAGTGATTTGCGTGAAGCAAATCTAAACATTTTTTTTTCAAAACCTTTTGTTTTTAAAGCTATTATATTTAATCACTGAGCTCTTATAGATATTCATTTGGTTGACTGGTCACTTCTAGTAAATGAATTTAATCCAAGCCTTAAGAACTCAACAAACAAGTGGGCTTGGAATTATAGACATGGATCTAAAATGATGGTTGAAAGTTCAGAATAAAAAAACAAAGACTTCAATAAATGGGCAAAATACAAATATTTTTTATATTTAGCCTATGGCCATAGCAGTCTGAGAATGATTGAGCCCATCTCATCTTGGAAGCCAAACATTGCGAGGCCTGGTTAGTACCTGGGTGCGGGTTTGATTCCTGCCTCGGGTCTGTGTGCGCGGAGTTTGCATGGTGGGTTGACATAAAGATTGGGCAAATTCTTGTTGCCAAATTCCCTGTAGTATATAAGTGAGTGGGTGAGAATGTGTGATTGTCCCATCCTGTCCAGGGGATACCCTGCCTCATGCCAGGAGTCCCCTAGGATAGGCTAAACGCTTCTCGTGACCCTGAGGCGGATAGGCGGTATAGGTAATGAGTGAGTGAGTAAACACATTTATATACTGAGCCTAATATTTTTGTTAGTTTGTTTTACTCAGGTGAGTGATGATGTGGTTTGTATAATTTATTTTCCAATTAAAGGGTTTCCTTGCTCCAAAAAAGTTGAAGTAACTGTTTTAAGTCGCTGATTGTAAACATTGAAAGACAATTCTACTGCTTCTTCAAGTTCATTTTTTGTCCCTGGCTACACTTTTGATTCGTATGTCAAAAATAGATCCATCTCATAGACTAATTTTAGCCTCAATAATCATATTTCAAGGTGGTAAAAATATATAGTTCTGCGTTCCAGACTGCACAAGCCACACTCTAGTGAGTGTATTTATTGAATGCAGTGGATGAATAACCCATTACATGACTGGTAATAAATGTTCCTGTCACATCAGAGTAAGCATGAGGCTGCAGTTTCAAATGGCAGTTTAAAAATAAATACGGAGTCACTCAGAAGCGTGTAGTGCTCACACTCAGTGCACTGACATTTACTGCATTTTATGTATAATTATTTCAGTTAATATTTCACTGAAATGGTTGTAAATGGAACAAAATAATTTATGGTGAAGTTGTTGAAATTGAGTGTATAATCTTATCGTCTTTTTTTTTCTTTTATTTTTTCATTTTCTAAAAAGAGGTGATGATGTATCCAATTATTTACCAATACAAAAGTTAAATAAAGCATTCAGGCATTATTGAAATGTTTATAATTAAATGGTTTAAATGACCTGGTGCTACACACTGCCATAGTCACACAGTTAATCTTGAACTCAGATTACTCTCTCAATGAACCACATGTTCTCTTACCATGCTGTGAACGAGTGTGTGAATGTGTGTGCACACCCAGTGTGTGTGTGTGTTCCTGCCTCATGCTTCATTACACAACAATAATTCTTAACGGATTAATGAATATAGGCTATTGCTTATGCATAATAGTTTTTTATTGCAGCACATCTAATATTTTTTTTGATTCTTGATGACCTTGATTCTTAGTATCCTGTAAATAACTTGATTTGTCTCTCAATTACAGATGCGCTTGCTTCCACTGAGGCAGAAGAAGGCCCATATCATGGAGGTGCAGCTGAACGGAGGCACTATAGCTGAGAAGGTGGACTGGGCGAGAGAGAAGCTGGAGCAGCCGGTGTCTGTGTCTAATGTCTTCTGCCAGAATGAAACGATCGATGTGATCGGGGTCACTAAGGGGCATGGTGTAAAGGGTAAGATGGACGATGGGACATATTTCCTCACTGCGTTGTCTTTCAGCAGATGAAATGCTAATACAGGGTTCTGAGAGGGCTGTGCCTTCTCACTTCATGCATTAGTACAAGTGTTTTTGAGGCTGGAAAGGGCCAGGAAACTTTCATTATGCTTATTCTTGCCATGGAATCTACAGTGTAAGACTTTTGTTTTGCTATAGCTTTATATGAATAAACATTTCACACAGTTACAATTTAACATAGTTACAATACAGTACCATAAAAAAAAACTATAACTGCTAAATAATAAAAGTGTTTGAAAGGTTTTCAGCAGTTAAAGCGCTCAGCTTCTGTGTCCTCCAGGTGTGACCAGTCGCTGGCGCACTAAAAAGCTTCCCCGAAAAACCCATAAAGGTCTCAGGAAGGTGGCATGCATTGGAGCATGGCATCCGTCACGTGTTGGTTTCACCATTGCCCGCGCGGGTCAGAAGGGCTACCACCACCGCACAGAGCTTAATAAAAAGGTCTGATATTCACCTTGCCTTTATGTAGATGACCAAATGAGTATTGATCTGATCTGATGTTCACACTATAATTTTTGTTTGTTTGTTGGTTTTTTAGATTTACCGTATTGGAAAAGGCGTCCATGTCCAAGATGGCAAAGTGGTGTGCAGCAATGCTTCCACGAGTTATGACACAACACTGAAGAGCATCACTCCACTGGTAATGAGAGCAAAAGTCTGGAATTATTTCACTTCGCTTTTATTTAAGTGCGTTTTGTTATTTATTTCCTCATAACATGAGTTTTGCATGTCATTTGCCATTTCTTAATGTGTCATGCACATCAGATGTGGTTGTTTCCAACAGGGAGGCTTTCCTCATTATGGAGATGTGAACAATGATTTTTTGATGGTTAAAGGTTGTGTGGTTGGCACAAAGAAACGAGTGCTTACTCTCAGAAAGGTATGTAAATATACTATTTGATAATGTATTTCTTATAGATTGGACATTAAGTCCCATTTAATTTCTTGATAAATCATAAACATGTATGACCTTTTGGCATTAGTACAGCATTTTTATAGTATAAGCTCTGTGTATATAAGATCATTATGGATTTGAAGGCATTTCGATTTGAGTTTAAAAGATAAAAACGAGACAGTAGAGCCAAACTTTAGCTTTAGTTTTCTGATATTTTAGCTGATCGTTTTCTGAGGTTAATCTTGGTTCCAGATATTTTATTGCTCATCTCTTTTTCTTTGCAAATCCAAATCTAATGAGTGGTTTGCATCTTGTGGTTTGCGCTCTATATTTTTGATCTCAAAGTCTACTTTGAGCGGTAGATTGTTATCCCTTCACCAATGATAATGTTTTATGTTTTTTTAGAACAGGTCTCACAATCACTTCCTGTTCCTGTAATCACTGTTGCTAGGTTTCTTAGATGACCTGTCCCATGTCTGTTTGTTAGCCAGACCATTGTTTTTTCCAGGTTGTTGAACTGGCTACGCCCAATGCTTGAGAAATAATTTTTCATAGTTGAAAATAGATTCTTTTTCTCTCATTTGGTCTACAGAGTTATCCTTTGTAACATTAAATGCAGTAGACATTCAGAGCTATTAATTGTTAAACAATCAACTAACAGTGCTCACCCTGCCAACAAGAAACTCCAGTCAGTCTTGTGTTCCAATTACTTTTCCTCATTTAAAAAGGGTGCGTTTTAACAAAAGGTTCTAAATTCTTTTACATGTACAAATTCTGATCTATCATCTCATATTCGTTGCAAACCAAAATGACTTTAAAACAATACAACTTACTTCGCAATTCTTACGATTTTTATTATTTTTCTATAAAAACATATCTCTAATTGACATTCACAGGGACTGTACACACACACATGGATATTCTATAGAAACCGTGAGGATGCATGTATTTTGCATTTGTAGCAGCCGGAGATAAAGCTAAAACTTGCTATTACAACAAAGGAAGGCTTTCTCTGAAACAGAACTGTAAGACAGAGAATGACATTAAACATAACCATTAAACGATGAAAAAGTGTGATGTGTAAATGCCAAATTGCTGTGAAGAACACAACACTTCAAGACATGCCGTTTAGAAAGTAATCAACTGCAGGCTGACATCACACCACCCTGTATTTGATTGTAAATCTATAACAGCACATCCTGGCATGCTTTATTCCTTATATAATACTGTCTGTATGCCTGTGTTTTAGTCCCTGATTGTGCACACCTCCCGCAAGGCCAAGGAACCTATCGACCTCAAGTTTATCGACACCACGTCCAAGTTTGGTCACGGCCGCTTCCAGACAGCTCAGGAGAAGTTTGCCTTCATGGTAATTATGAACTTTAGACCAGACAGAAATGCCTATAATAAAACAATCACAAGTTGAATTATAATTAACCTCAATGTAACTAAAACTATGATTATGATTTTTGTTATTAAATTAAACATAGATCTGTATTCATAAAACTAATTATTCTAGTTCCTGTGATCATCTTCTTTTCTCTTGTTTTCCTTCAGGGCCCTCAGAAGAAACACCTGCTGAAGAAAATATCTGAGCCTGTTGAGGAGACTATCTGATGTTTTGTCTCTTCCCTTGAAGCATAATCATATATTCAAAATAAAATATTTCAGATCCTGATGTTCTGTGTAGTGTTTCATATGCAGGATTTAACTTTACACATTTAAACATACACATCAGTCTGCCCTTAAAGTCACATCTCGGGTTGCACTTCATTGTCATTATGTTATGAATATTACATTGCAAAGATAAACAGAAATATAACAGACACACATAAAATATGTAATATTTAAGTAAAGAATGTGGAATCTATGCTATGTTAATTTGTCAAAGGGAAACTGATAGGATGTTAGATGTGCAAAACAGATAATAATATCATTTCCTTTATTCCCAGCTGTGATTTGTCAGTTTATTGTCAAATACTATTTTGTAAAGATCAGGACTCAAACGTTTCTCATTAGTACACGTTTTTCCTTAGAAATTAATTTGCAACATGGCTCATATTTTTTAAATCAATTTTCTCCTGATATATGCATGGACTATTGAACATATGGCTAACATGTAACATTTAGCACATTTCCTTTATCACATTTTGTCCCATGTTCTTTGCAAATGAATAAGGTTTCTTATTCAGGGGTGCTGCACTCCTGTTGATCCTCGCTTTCCCCTGAGAGATTTTGAGACATGTCAGTATTGTCCATCCCAGAAGACATAAGAGGCAGGTACAGGTCGTCCATGTTGGGCATTACAAAAAATTTCTGCATATGACCAAGATATAAGACTAATTAGAAACCTATAAATAGTAAAAGCACATTCACATTTATTATTATTATTATGATGATGATGATGATGATGATGATGATGATGATGATGATTATTAATAATAATAATAATAATAATAATAATAATAATAAATTAACTCTGCATATATGAGGATCTGGAATATTGCTTTAAACTTTGAAATGAATGAAGGTCACATAGTGTATGGAAGGGTGAAGGGTACATACACTGTTGTGTATCATAAATAAAGATCACTTAAACGCTTGGGGAAGTTAATTCATAAAAATAAATCAACAGTAGAAATCACCTCTCTGTTTAATAGTGCTAATAATATTAAAAAAACACTTATGTTTGCTATGGAACATAAAGATCAGATGTTAGAGCAATGAAAAAAAGGTCATGTGGTCTGATGAATGGAGATTGACCCTACTCCATTGCAAGAGGGGAAGCACATAAAGCGATGCACCCATTGTTATGATGTGGGGTTGCTTCAGTTGGTTAGGACTAGGCTCAGCAATGTTATGTTAAGTGAAGTCAGCGGAGGAACTGAATGTACTGAATTACCAGGTTATAACATCTATGTATTTTCACAGCTCGACTGGCCACCTCATTGCATGCCACAGTTAAAATGAAAAGTGGTTGAAGGAAATCTAAATGTGTTTGATATTTTTTTTTGGAAGTGTATATTGCTAGTGTCTTTATGCATGGATTTGTAAACTGACCTGAAATTCACACTGCAGTTTCCTCTCTATCCACTCAGTGACATGGGTGAATGTGACCTCTCTCTCACCCAGCATGGGCTTCACTCGCAGATCTAGCCTCGGTGGAACACGGAAACTGTACCTACACGTGTATATGAACACATGCACAAACAACTAATAACAGCTTTAAGAAATGCTTTGGCTTATTAAATGAATTATTTTAAGCGAAGGAAGGTCAGTACCATATTCGGTCAGTAGGGGGTGGTGGGATGTTGACAGCTAAAGTTCCTGAGAGTTCCAGCACTTCAACACTAAGCAGCATTGGTGTGTTGGAGACTTCTGCGATTTTCTTTTTGATGTACTCATTTTCTGTGGCTTTCTGGAAATATTTGGATTTGGCAATCTTGTCCACAAAGCGCAGAATTTTCCTACTTGTGCTGCCTCCACCATGCCTAGTGAGGCAGAGATGAAAACAGGACTGATTTTTCTTGTCAAAAAGATTCAATAATTTGAAGTTCTATGGCAATGAAAGGATAGTTACCCCTCAGCCCCGGAGTGTATATTCCTATCTGCCATAGGGCATTCGAGCTCAGAGGGCATCATCTCCTCTTCATCAGATGAACCTGCGCTGGATGACTCTTCGTCACTGTCTGCAATGATACACACCCTGGGCCTTGTGCTAACAGACATACACACACAACTGTCAGGAGAGTTTCCACTAACCATATAAAGGAAAGCCATGAGATAAAATTAAGTTTTTAATTAAAACTACAATGCATAGCTTTCTTTTGTTAAATTTTTGTAAAAATGCATCAAAAATAATATTCAGAGCAAAAATTTATTCTGCACAGAGACAGTGTTACTGTAGCTAGTCAGATTACTTAAGATAGCAGGGGCTGAATAACAAAAACTTATTTCAGATAAAATAAAAAAAAAATAATAATTTTTTAAAAATCCCAGCGATAAGATTTGGATTTGCATTGTGCTAGCTGGGCTTTCATGCTGAACAGAACAAGGATCAAATAACAGCAGGACATCCCTTCTAAAAATCCTTCTTTTTGTGCATATTAACTTCTTTGCTCTTATAATTCCTAATATTATGAAAGTAAAAAAAAAAAAACACCAGACTTTAGGACTTAATACGGTTTTAAGGAAAAATATAAAGTTAAAGCCTAGAAAGAAGAAATGATTGAAGAGTAGAAAGCAGCAAAAGGCTGTTAGAAAGGTTATCAGGGTAGAGAGGTATCATTTATCACTGCCAAAGCTTATTGCAGGAAGGAAGACAGCTTCTTACACACACAGGCACAAAATTATCCTACCCCACAATTCTGCTGGGCTCAGTGGTGCTGTAAACCTCAGAGCAGCTCTCTCGGCCGAGCTTGCACAGATTCATCTTAGTCTCCAGAGTCATGTGCAGAGATCCAGTATACAACACCTCCAGCTCCAGCCAGAGACCTACACACAGGCACACGCATACATGCATACAGTACCAACAATAGTTCCATTTTGTGTTCTGTATGTGTCTTATTCTGTGTGTTTGTTTCACCTCTATGATCCACTGAAGGTCTGGAGATGCTCAGCACCTGCGGCATGCATGAGCCCAGGTCCAGTTCAGCTAGAGTCAGCTCATTCATGAAGTAAGGCAACTGGCACAAAATAACAAAAATCTGAATGACACAATTTCCCAAATAATAGATTGATAGATGATTTCCTATACAAATCTATAAAGAACAGGCTTCATCCTATAGTAAGTCATAGGCCTTGCACATCATTCAGTCTAAAAGATAAGTGCAACAGTGCCAATACAGGGCAATAAGATACAGCTTTAAGTCCTTGACCTTCATAGGAGTCTGTTCTTTACTTGTATATATCTAAGTTTTATGCCACTCCACAAATGATCTACTCTATATTATGGTATGAATGTGTATTAGTGTGTGCGTGGCACATGGTGATGGTCCAGGAGCTTCAGGCTGGTTTGGAAAGATGAGTTTAAATGCTAGCACCATTAAGCTACTGCAGGTGGATCCTTAAGCAAGACCATTACCCATCAACTTCAACTACTGGGTGTTTCTGTGTTGGATAAGTGGCTTTGGCTTTGGAAGTGTTCACCAAAGAAGAAACTGTAAGTGATACACCACCTAGAGTGTTTTCATATGCATGGGAATATCCAGGTTGGATGCACATGCATAGGTGCTTATTGTCTCATAAAACAATAAGTTTTATTGAGAGAGAGAGAGAGAGAGAGAGAGAGAGAGAGAGAGAGAGATGTCTTGTTTTTCAGCAGGCATCCACAGCCACTACACTAGAAACCTGCACTTTGGAAGCACAACATCCGACCATCTAAGAAGTAGTGGGTGGAACTTGTCCATTTTAGACAAGCTTATTACAGCTCAGGAACAATTATAGTCAACTGTTATTAGCCACAGCCTGAAAGGACAAATGCTAATGCTTGTGTACAAAAGGATAACTTACACAACCTTTATACAAGTAAGTGATTCCTTTTAATATTTATTCTGATAAAAGACCTTTGTTTGAGCCCCAACAAAGTTTATAGTTCTTGGTTCATTGTCCTGTCTCCATCTTTGCTTTCCTACCCTAATCTTGCTCAGCTTCTTCTGGATCTTGTGAGCCACCTGGTCAGACCAGTACTCCTCTTGCAAAAAATCCCAAAAGATCCTCCCAATCACGGCATTGATCCAGGCTGGATCTCCGCACCCTGCTACTGGATCACTGGAGAACTATGACCAAGAGAGACAAAAACACAAGACTGCAACCATAAGGAGCATTCTAAGGGCACAACACTATCAAAAAAAAACTGTGATGCCTTAAAGGTTGAGAGCATCACATGCTCTTAACCTTAAGGGGTGCTTAAGAGATGAGATTTTGTTAAGGTAGGAAGTACTTAAATACAAGTGTATAAACCAAGCCATGGGAATTTGTACATCAGTTATAATTTGGATTGGATAATTTTGGATAGGAAAAGTCCCAGGTTCAAACCGCACGACCAAGTTGCCACTGTTGGGCCCTTGAGCAAGTCACTTAACTCAACTGCTCAGATATATAGAAAGATATCATTATAATTATAATTCTGCATAAGGATGTCTTTCAAATGTCATAATGTAAATGTCAATTTTAATAATTATAATAAGTTAAATTTCCTGGAGAAATTATGAAGTAGGGTCACAATGGTGCACTGTGTTTCCTGGGCAAAACAGCCCATGTGGTTACAAAGACATGAGTCTGTATAATGCCTGTGATCCCAGGGAGTGTGTGAGGTGTGGGGGTGTGGTTTGAGCCACAGGCCACAGCTTCCCTTTCCCCCTGCTCTAGAAACTCACAGGCGCAATGTATTCTGTAAAAACTTCAAAGCTTACGTCCGAGGAACCATACATGCTTGAGCTTTGGTTCTTGGATTGTTTGAGAGAGCTTTTAATTTTAATTGTGGGATTTAAAGTTCCATGTGTGCATGTTTTGTATTTTGTATATTTGAAACATTGAGAACAGAATGGCAGTTTTTCCAACATGATCCAAAAGATTTTTTGCCCCATTTAAATCTATGGAGTGATTTTTGCAGTTATTTAACGGCCACTTTTAAAGGGGTAAATTATTTTGGATTGCGATGTTTTTTTCCGAAAAATAAGTTCAGGTGCAGGTGCTCAGTCAATCAGCAGGTAAACTTGAATATGTGCTTGGAATTTGAGTTCGTAGGCCAAGCTGTGTTCTGGGAAATGGAGTCTAAAACAGTGATTCCAGCAAAGACCTGACCATCAGATGTCCATAAAAACACATTGCCTGTTTTTGCCTCTCAGTTGCTCAGTATTCTCTACATCATCAAACCTGTATTCAACCCAATTTCCCACAAGCTGCAAAGAGTACAGTCACACCTGTTCACAATCACACACTATGCTGTATATACAAGCCGGTTTCCTACTGCAGTGCTCCTTGTTCTTTACAAAACTGACCCAGGTTTTCACACTACCCATACTATCACATTCGCATGGGTTTGCCAACAGCTTGACCTGTTTCTTTATTTTGACTATGCCTATAAATGTTCCTTTGGATTTCTATGATATTTTTTAATATCAAAATATGCGTCCTAAAATGACTAGGTGCCTAGTGTCAGAAGACTGGTATTGAGTACAAAAACCACTCAATACCAGAAAAACATATTATAAACATGTCAGACCTTGAGGCAGATGAGCTGCAGCAGCAAACGACTAGGTTTGTTTCTGGTTTGACTCATTTCAGTAAAAATCAGCTGATAATCCGACAAGCCCATCCGAAGCCCAACTGACGTTTTTGACTTCTGTATTGACATTCTTGACACAATTCGCCGACAAGATAATTTCATGAATGAGCAGGTGTAGTGTGCATATCGCAGTGGCCTGTGAATGTATTTTTAGGTGCTTAAAGTTCTGACACGTTTTTTTCTGGATCGCTCACCTTCTTTGTGTTAATAGGGCTACCTGGCTCACTGTGACAGGGGCTCGGCGTGAGGCTACAACTCTCTGGAGTGATGAAGTGGGCCATGTAGGAGTTGTAGTCCAGCAGAATCTTCTCTCTCACTGAGCCAGCC